>JAZHYW010010982.1:0-92252 GCA_037355805.1 Ixodes ricinus | reverse complement strand
ACTTCCCTCCGCTGAGCCCTCCGCAACGAAGAAGCCGCTACTGCGCCGGCGCGTCCATATCCTTGACTGTCGAGTTCCGGGTATCTAGCGGGTTGCGGAGAGCGTTGCTGGACACGCGGAAACGATCTGCGAAAACTCCCTATTAAATTGACTATTCCACTATTTTTATAGCGGAATAGTCTATTCTCTTTGCATCTATACCTTATCAGTCGTCTAGTCCAGTTAAATTGCGATATTATATGGCGTGCAAGTTCGTCCGCCCCTTGCCGTAGCCTAGCTCCTTTATTCTGGAAAGCCTGTCAATTCCACGACGGAGCCATTGAGCACGTGGCCGCCGGAAGAAGGCGAGGAGCAGCGCCGAACGTTAACCGATATGATAGCGCAGAGCCACTTCTGGGGTAACCTAGAGTTCCTGTATAGGCTCCCTACGGGATCCAGGTGTGTGTGTGTGTGGTGTGATAGAGCGTTAGTAGGAGAAGAACGTAGGGGGCAAAGTGAGAGCCACTTGTGCACGAGCACTGGGCTCATTTGTCACTGGCTCTACGGGAGCCAGAGCTGCGTGTTTGTTTTCCACGTGCCGCGCGCGCGCTATTTTCTGAGATCGATCACGTAAGGAGCAAGGAATTTAGCGCCGTGCAGGAAATTAGCTTCGCCGAGCTTGCCCACTTTACTTCCTTCTCCTTAAGATTTCAGGATAGCTGAACGCGCTACTCTGGCTCCCGTATGGAACCTATACAGGAGCATCAGCGTAACCCGTCAGCCAGCGCCTACAATAGGCGTGGTGGCCTTTTTGCGAAACAACAAACCGCAACGTAGAAAGAAGAAAGGAGGCTACCTGCATGGGGAGAGGGAGGGATAGAGGAGCACCGATGCAAAATATTCGCCTTTCGTGAAAAAATAAATAAATAAATAAATAAATAAATAAAAAAAAGGAGTGAGTTTGTGTTTCTGTCTTTGACCGCTGGGGCATTGCTTGGCGCTGCCAGAGAGCCCCTGCGCACCCCTCTTCTCCAATCTCCTTTCCCATTTACAGCAGCCACGTTCTTTCGCGATTTGACAAGCTTTCTAGAATAAAGGAGGCTATGTCCTTGCACACATCGGGCGTTTGTTTACCCCCCGAAATGTTCCCGCGTGTGTCTATTTTTTCCTCGACCTCAGCCAATGATGACGCGAGCTTGGATGCACCGTCATCGCTCGTTGTCCACGCGTTCTCTATGTGGCATTTTGGTCGGCGTACCTTTTTTTCGTACCGATGCGTGAAAGACGCCTTTTAGGACTGATTTCGAGCGAGCTACGACGTCGGGCCGTCGCGAGATGCGTTTAAATGCAACAAGTTTTGTTTTGGCTGGACCAGCATGCTTACAGCAACAAAGAATACAAAACTCTTCGATGATATTGCTTATCTGGATAAAAGTTGCACGTATCTCAAATACGTGCGACCTTTATTATACTTATGCATTTTTTTGAGTATCCCGAGGATCAATTTGAATACTTTACCTTGATCAACTGTATACAGCGCGTGTTCTCCCAAGCAAATTTACAGGGTTTATTCATCGCAAATATCAAATATGCAACGCTAATACGCTCATTCTCTGCCTAAACGTAGCGCTGGTGGTCCGACCCAAATGCCAAAGCTTGAGAACTTTACCGTTATCTTTTTTAAAAGTCCAGATTGGTTTCACAAGAATTTAGGTGGCAAAACTGGGCCTATTCTTGGGAACTGGCACCATTCAGTGCCGTGTTGTCGAGGGCTCCGTCGGCCGCCATTTTCCCATTTAAAATTTCTGGAATTTTCTGAAATTTTGCCATCTGGTTCGGACCGCTAGAGCTATATTTGGGCGGAAAGTGAACGTGCCGAGACCCGTAGTTTATTTTTACAGTAAAAAAAGTAAGTTTATTGGGGAACACTTGCTTTACTAGAATTACTCGGCTCAGAAAATATTTCTTATAAAGTAGTGACTTGTTTTAGGGACATGTGGGTTTCTAGCAGTCTTGTGCACGTTACTCGAAAAATGTATTGTTGTCAATTACTCTCGCATAAAATGTATTCAATTAGTCTGCTTGATTGCTCGAGAAAAAAAAGTAAATGGTGGTTACTCGAAGAAGTAACCGTTACTTTTTTGATCACACCAAAGTTTCAAAACCAGACATTTACTGCCGGTTTTAAAAGTGATCTTTCGTGCCTTCTATTATTGGATTGAAATCAGCAAATTATAAGCTACTCATCTTCGTTCTCCAATTTTGGTAAAGCGATCCTCCAGTTGGAGATTTAATTCTAACATCCTTTGGTAAAAAAAAAAAAACTCTTAAAACAGATGGTGCCATTAGAAAGGGAAGCGTGAAATAATAATTTATTCATTTATTGATACCCTTCAGGCCCCGAAGGCATTACAGCTTGGGGTGGGCATAGCAACAATATACAAGCAAAACAAATATACCTAACTATAGTGAGTTAAACAGGAAAAAAAAATCTAATCTGAAAAATACACACAAACAAAGTCACTTAACGAAGGAGTTATAGAGGATACAAAAAAATAATTGTAAACAGCAACTCAAAAATCGGAGCTCTCGGCAATTTTGACCTGCGGGAAGGCGATTCCAGTCCAGTGACGTTTTGGGCAAAAAAACTGAAAAAAACGTGATGTGGGACAATGAGCAATGCCAACTTTATATCGATGATCGACGCATGGTGAGATATAAGAGGGTTGTATTAACAAAAGCTGGGCGCATTGACATGTTAAGATAATAGATCTTGTGCAATAAGCACAAGCGAGACACTTTCCTGCGAAGAGAGAGGCCAGGTAAGCAGAGATTGAATATCATTGCTGATACGGTGGATGTACGGCGATAGTTATGTAGTATGAATCGAGCAGAACGGTTTTGAATGGCTTCAAGTGATGATGCAAGTGTTATACCAGGGTCCCAGATAGCTGCGGTATATTCAAGTTTACTTCGGACCAAAGACTTAGAATGGTTACAATTGATTTTAGAAATTTCAAATATAAAATTACTCTCGTAATTACTTCCTAAAAACACGCCGAAGATGCTTAATTGCTCACGTGTAGGAATCCAAAATCATTTCTACACGCAGCGCATTCCTACAAGCAGCACGCCACGCCTTCCTTTTGCACACGGCGCTCGGGCGGTGACATCAAGCTCCCTCACTGCGCAGGCGCGACGCCCCCACCGGCTTCACGGTTTCCGTGATGAAGCATTTGCGTTGCTGCGCTTTTCTTTGTGTATTATTTTTGAGGTGCGTCCGCTTTGACCTTTAGCGCCCCCGCCGGCTTCGCGGCTTCCGTGATGAAGCATCTGCATTGCTGTGCTTTTCTTTGTGTTTTATTTCTGAGGCGTGTCCGCTTTGACCTTGAGCGGCGCGTGCTTGACGACGTATTTTTATGGCCATCCTTCGGGCACAACGCCGACGCAGCCTTTTCGCGTAATGGGACATATAAGGCCTTCGCCTTAATAAATGTATTCAAATGATTATAAAATTAGTCAAAATAATTGCTTATCGGTAATTTGGTTACTTGTTATGAGTGACCGTACAAGTCTGGCAACCAGTCCTCGGGTGAAAAAAAAGAGGCAATATTGCGAAACACTTTCGAAACTCTAGTTCGACAGGTGGCACTAGTCAGTTTAAAACTCGTGTATTGTTTTTCTCAGTAGCTTCTACCCATTGCCTCGGATATGTTTTTCAACTTTTAAAGTAACTTCTCATCGTCAGTTTAGTATGTCCGGGCATAAAGATTGGTATAACCATAAGTTCGGGGAGTTGTGCTTATTGTTGTGCCGTCGGGTTCTAAAACAATTATCGTAATATCGACTGATTGAGATAGCTATTTGATATTTATTTCGTTAAAACAATCAATAAAATATAAATTCAGTGACTCGACGTGCCTCTTCGACGAACGCAAATTGAGTGAAAACTGCTGAAAACTTTCAGTCTCACTGATTTCGCGCGAGATCAGCTTTGAAGCGACTGAACACCGAAGTGTCACCAGGGCCGGTTTGCTGACTAATGCGGGTATCTCTACCGGGGATTTACTTACCCGTAAGAGGGATTTCGAGGCCACGTGACCGGCTACGCGGAGACATAGAACTAAAGGTACATAGCGTTCCAGGCGAATGGCTGCAGTAAATCCGTCCTCGCGTCTATTAATCAAGTCCGAATTCGGGCACAGAAAGAGAGTGAACGGGCTTGAAATGTAAGTGAAATTATTCGCACTCGCTTACCTTAGGAGCGGCATGTGAAGTCATGTTATTCATGGGGAAAAACGTGCTAAGCGACAGTTAAAGAAAACGACAAGCAAGGTTTACGTCTCCTGAGTGGAATCGGCTGGAGCCGTGCACATTACCTCAACATCTGTCTTGCGAGTGAGTTCACCACCAGGAAAAAGACCCCTATTGATCAGCAAACTGGTCAGATATGTCCCTGCGTGCAAGCCATCACTGAGAGCTCTAGAGCAAAAAGTACCTCTGGTTGCAGACGAGGGGCCGTGACACAAGATTGCAACTCTTGGTGATCTCTGCCCTTGAAGCTGACGCTCTCCTCTCGGGAAAAGCAACTCTGCGAGCGTGATGCGAACCAGTCATTTTACAGACGTAGTCCGTACAAGATGCGTTGCTCTTCCTCGCGGCCACGGCCACCACCCATGTCCGCGCAGAATTTTTCCGGGTTGGCCACGTGTCGCCCACATCTTTTTCGTGCTTGCGTACGAACGTAGCCTTTTCTGTCGAGGTAAACCAAGCGATCTTCGGCGAACTTTATTGAAGAGTTACACTTTACTGAAGGAATAAAATATGGCACAGTCACTGACAATCCGACACATCGTCGCGTCGTCTTGTTGGTCCCTGTATTTATTATTTTAGTTACGTGTAATTCCACCAACGTGCTCGCCTTCTAAACCTAATAAAGATGCCGTGCTAAGATTTGTGTACTTTCTGTACATACCGCGCAGAATTAATTTTTGACGCTCATAAGCATATACGATGTATACGTAGTTTATTGTTTCTCGAACAGTACACTGCTTTCCCTATATTCATTTTAGTTCGATAAAAAAAGTCCAAATTACTGCAATAAAAAGCTAAAATTGCAAATTACATATGTGGTTACTGTTTTCCCTAAATTTTTTCTCTCTCACTTGAAGGTGGACTAACTGCCAAGCCTACAAGCGCACGCTCCTTGCATTTGACCGCACTTCGGCTGCATACGAACGATCGTGCTGCCGGAGCACTAATCAAAGGTATACCACTTGCGCTTGTATAGCGTTTGCAGATACTACATGTTCAAATAAGACAAAAATGTAGCGACCAAAAGTGACGTCATGCGTGGGCTTATTGTTTGACTGCCCAGCTCTTTGTTGGGGGTTGCACGCGTGTCTGACGTCAAACAAACGTCTTAGGCAGTTCGGAAGAAGAGAAGAGTGGGGAAATGTGGTTTAACGAGGCACCAAGGCCTGTGCTCAAGCGCGAGGATGTGAATAAAAAGGCGTCTGCGCTCCACATTTACGCGGGTGACGTCATCGTAGAATTTCATAACTCAACGAAAAAAAATATTATAAAAAACTCTGGCTGTCCGTTTATAAGAAACGGTCGAATCGGTGCTCCAAATCTAAGTCAAATCAAAAACTACTAGAAATCGGCGAGTTTTTTTTTTTTTTAGCCGAGATTTTTGTTGTAATTTTATTAATTGAAAGGAAACGTTTCTTCGTGTTTTTTTTTTTTTAAGCTGCGACAACTTTGGGGCATCATTGACTTGGATCATCGTCCCATTTTCCACTGCTCTGTATCGCACCAGAAGGGGTTGACTTGTTGCCAAAGGTTTTATTGGCACGACCCGCGGATGCCTCTGCGACGTGAGGCAGCGGGATACGCATGTCCCAGGCGCAAACACTTCAATCTCTGAGACTGAACAAGGATGTTTACGTAATCCGTGTTTTGTTTTTGCGTGTTGTCTCCAATCGATCTTTCTGCATAAAGAGCCAGAAGGTTTCAATACGCCGCAGCGTTGACCCCGAACACTGATACAGTGGTTCCTCGCGATGTCTTTAAAAGTTGGAAATTGCGAAATGAATGCTATTTTTCATACTATTATTTACTTTGGCAATTGAGATACAGCACCATTGGCACTTTGACTTACTCCATCCACTTGACAGTGTGCCGCTGGCTGTGCGAGCGGCAAATTGTGTTCTTAAATTACGACCATCCTTCACCTGTTTTTTGGTGACAACGTATACCCGGCTCATTCTAGCTATTGCCATAAAGGTCAAGACGGATTAAAATGAAGATTGTCAATCCGCTTTCAATAAATACGTTTTTCGCATACTTGCTCATAACGCGCTACAAGTAACATGACTTGTTACATTTTTCGGTAACGAAGTAACAAATTCTTTACTTTTTTTTGCCGACAGAAGCGAATGGCGTAGTTTGGTTAAGTTTAAACTGAGACACAAAACATATTCTTTGACCGGACAATCCCTTTAAGCCCAGCATTAAAAGTTGTCTTTTTTCAGATTGAGCAGGTACATTTCAGTTTCCGGGTAAGTTTTCTGGTGCACAAGTCAATCTGAGAAGTCTACTTCCCACTAGCCCTTAGTTATTTCCATATATTAAATCTTTATCATAGTTAAAGGGATTGTCCGGTCGAAACCGGAAGTACTTAAGTTTTTGCGCTCGTTACGTCGAGGGAGCCTTCATGTACACAAATGTCATTTTTATTTTGATATATGACCTCCCGTTATTAATTAAACCTTTCATGAGCGTATCTACGAAACTGCACCCCGAATTTCGCCAGTGTCAATGGCTGACATCCGTAGCTGCTGCGTGACGTCACAAAACGCAAAGGTTTGTCGGATGGTCGTGATAACAAGCGTTGGTCGATGGATGTCTTGCATTTTGTTTCGAATTATATAGTCTCCTAGGCTGTACCCTACTGAAATACGGTTCTTTTAATGCAGTTCCCAAGCGTGTGCAAGAAAAGTCACGCATTTTAGCAGGATATTACTCGACAACAGCCACAAGCTTCGAGCAAACGTATGCCGTTTCGCGCAAACACAACTGCGACGGCCGCCGATCGAACTAGAGTGCTTGCAAAGCAAAGGATGCAGATTTCGCCTCTGAAGCGGCAGCTAGGTACACGAAGCGGCATCTGGGTACGCATTTCTGCGGATCCACTGGATCGGTGGTGAGGCTGCGGGTCGTTCCCTCAAAGGCGATGTCCGCGGGTCGAAGGCAAACGGCGAATCGTTCAAATGCATGTCGTCACTTGACTTGGACGAGCTTGGTGAATCGTAGCCATCGCTCTATTTTCACATGCGGGTCAAACAGAATTTGGCTGCATGCGTGCTAAATACAACTTCTGGTATCGTTTCCAGGTGGTCTAGTTGTTGGTTTCGATTTCGCTGCATAATCAAATTGATTGATCCGATTTGGGCGAGGAGTGGATGGACGTAGTTTAATATCGCTGGCACAGCATCACACCTCAGCTTACGAGCCTTCTGTCCGCTTAGAGCCCAGCTCGTAGCTCTCTTCTGTGAGATGATTGCTGCATAAGCGTGATCTCGATCTTGACGGGAACCCAGTCCCTACGCACGGCGACGATCCATTTTGCTCGTCACTGCACGTCTCGCGGAAAAGTGCGGAACGTCATGTCTTGGCTCGCATGTGCTGCCCGGTGGTTGTGGCACCCAACCGCGCAACAAAAATCTCACCCAACCACGAAACAAGTCGAGCACAACAACAAAAACGAAGCACGCTGAGGCGTTCAGTCACAGGTAAACCAGGTAAACGACGAGACAGAAAATGCTCGCTTTGTGTTGTGTGACGTCAGAGCTCCAATGTTGCCACCGAAAGCAGCGTTCACGCTAGAGTGCGATTGGAGCAGTATAAATTCAATTACTCATGCAGAGGGGCATATAAAATTCAGATATTGCACGTACGATGGGTCTCGAGGCAATAACAATGATATTCAATTGTTTTCTCGAATACAAAATTTGACCGGACAATCCCTTTAACTGATGAGACAGGGCTCCACGGACCAATAGAATGCCTTCGCGGACCCCAAGGGTCCGCGGACTCCATTTGAAGACTACTGATTTAGACGGTCGAAAGCCTTTGAAAAAATCAATGAAGACCCCCAAGGTAATCAATTTTCTTTCGATGTTGTTTAAAATTAGTTCTTTCTGTTTTAATAGCGCGAGTTTAGTCGAATGCCACTTCCTAAAACCAAACTGGCAAGACGTTAAGACAGAGTGTTTTTCGCAGAAGGTGTATAATCTGGCAGGTATTATTTTCTCTAGCCCCTTCGAAAACACTGAGAGACCAAAAACAGATCTATAATTTCTTAGGTGGTTTTTATCGCCGGACTTAAAAATAACCGTAACCTCGGCGACTTGAGTTTTTTTTTTTAGGAAAATGGCCATTTGGAAGTGCCGAATTAAAAATATGTGTTAAAACGTTCAGCCTTTCCACTCTCGTGAAGAAGGAAGACCAGCGGAGCTCTACTCGATACACTGTGTGCTTCTTCTTCGTCGTCGTCTGTTCTTCGCGCTGTTTCCTACGATGAATTCCCACCAACGCGCCCAACTATTCATTCTTCTATTATAGCTGGAAAGGTTGCCGCCATCTACGAGCGACGGCGGAAACCATACTGGTTGTGTGCTTGCCGCCGTCGCTTATAGATGGCGGTAGCTGTCCAGGTAGGTTTGTGTCGACATACACGGACACGATCCTGGGGAACCTAGCTCTTAACAGCTCCGCTGTAAAAAGGAGCAATTGATTTAATTACATGTTTCAGAGGTTTGGCTTGAACACCATCTATGTCAGTACTTCTGCTATTTCCAAGGTTCCAAAAATTGCTGCCACTTCTTCCGCGTCCGGTGGGGGCAAGAAAAAGTGTGTCAGAGACGCCTTCCACAAATGGAAATTCATCGGCAGCGTTATAATTCTTTACAATGTTTACAAAATAGGCATTAAATATTTCAGCTAACGCCAAACCACCGCGCGTCTAGACCTCGATGTTAAGCTTGATGGCTGTAGGTTGGAAATGGCCACGTTGCAGAAAATGAGCCAAGCTTCTTCCCATATAATATCTATTCATCGCTCATTTTCAAACGCAGCATAAAAATACGTACGCTTAGCCTTACATAAAGCAACTCGGTATGTGAACGCACCTAGATGCATACAGCGCTATTCGTATCATATCGTCGAAGATCCTGGACAGATGGCAATGCAAGCACCCGGAGCATGCGCGTGAAGACGATTTTTGGCTGGTTTGCAAAGAGAACATACAGAAAGAGGCGGCCAGATGCCGTGTTCACTTTGCGATTTTGACGCGCCATTCTAATTTCTGGCAGGACATCGAGGCCGGGTGCCTCAGTGTCCTTTTGTTTAGTGTGATGCTAGAGTGCCTTAATGTCCTTCTGTGTAGGATGATGCTAGGTGCTGTAATGCAATGCTCTTGTGATGCTAGGCTGCCTCAACCTCGTTTTGTTTAGGGTTGATTCTAGGTGACTTAATGCCGTTTTGTTTAGGGTGATACTAAGTTGCCTTAATCTTTTTTGGTGTAACCAATAGATATTAAGGCACCTTAACATCGCCCCAAACAGAACGGCATTAAGTCACCCTATGCGAAGGGTGGCCAGACTGACCCAGCCTAAGAGCCGCAAACAAAACTAAGGAACTTCAAAGAGCCGCGGGGGAGGGGGGGGGGGGCAAACTTTTGTCGAGAGCAATAAACAAAACTCGAATTACTTTCAATCGATCTGAGTCCAAACTGTACGCAAGGTAGCAGTAGCACAAGACTACCAAACCGCAACCTGTCTTTTGATTTGAAACGCGTTTCATTTCTCTTTTTGGGGAAGTGCTCGTGTGGCCGGGGAGGGGGAGGGGGGGGGGGGGGGAGCCGCGAGCTGCACTTTAACACGGGAAGAGCCGCATGCGGCTCGCGAGTCGCAACTTGGCCACGGAGACTTTCATTTCCTTTTCTTGTCTAAAAAAATAGTTTTCTATATTCCCGTCACCGCCACAATTAAACGCCCCGGAAAGCGTTTGCTATGCAGGAACTGCACTGCAAACCCGTGCTGTAAAATGACTGACTTTTGTTTTTTTACTTTTTTTAGTTTTCTTGAGAAAGTTTGTTTTTTGTCTGAAAACAAACTGTAAGAAAGCGTATTTGTATGCTTTGTTATTGGACATCGATAAAAAGTGAGCGGTCTCTGAAATGATCAATTACAGGTATTACAGAATTCCGACACACAAGAGATGTCTTCGTAACGTTACCTGTAACCGCGAATTTAAGTGGGCTCGCTCAGAGCGGGGTGGCGAAACAAGAACGAGTCTCCCCCTTGTGTTATCACGAAGTCGGCTTGTACTAGATAAATTTAGAGGGTGACAAGCTGCACCGATCCGCCGAACTATTTTATTTTAAACGGTTCGGAAACGAAGCGCACATGAAGGAACCCTAGTGGAATTCGTGGACTCGTGGATAAACGAAAGAACGTGCCCACCGTGCCCACTCTGTTTTCCCTTGCACTCAAGCCCATACTTCAAACAGCGACCCTTCACATATTTGCCTCGTGCTCGGTTGATATCCCGACAAATACACGACAAATCCTGTTACCGACGCTTTTTGTTGTTTTTGATTCTTTCCTCTGCCAAGAAACGTGGAAACAGGTCGTCCGATTCGAAAACATAGAACACGCATCCGGACGACGACCAGTCAGAGTCTTGGGAACACGTGCGGACGACGGTGCGTCTTCGCTCTCCGCTAATCAGGTCACTTCAATCACAGGTGGACACTGGATATTGATCGCTGGCGCGCATTTGTGAAAAGGACAACGGATTGTTTATTGATGCCGCAGCTATCGCTGCCTCGGACGTGGAGAACGGTACGCAACGTTTTTTGTTTTTTTGCCGCGTCCGGACTGAACCTGTTCCAAGCGGACCTCGGCATCCGCCACGGCTGCCGTTATCGCGGCGTATAGCGTCCCGAAGTCTTTGTGACAGTCGCCAATAGATTGTCCCCGGCAGAGGTCGGCGGACGGTGGCGTGTTTGTTCAAAACAAACCACGACGTCATCGTTTCTCACGGGCAAGAGAACGAGGGAGGGCTGGTTCACAAACTTGCGGCCGACTACGACCGACTCCGACGCAACCGGCTTATGGCGCTTATACGACCGCCATCGCTGCCGCTGCGCCGCTGTCGTGACGTAGCTGTTTCCATAGCAACCCGTAAAAGAATTAACGTCGCAAGCCGTTGCAGTCGCAATCGGTCGTACTCATGCATGTGTGTGAACCAGCCTTGAGACTCGCTCGCGTCAAAACGAAAATGGGCGTCTTTATCTCACCGCCCAGCTCTTGAAGCTTACCGAACGTGTGTTTTAAAACGCGGAAAAGGTTTTAACAAAGCTCAAACATTTTAGAATTTTGTCCGCTTGTCCGCCCATCTCTACATTGAGCAGGACAATTAATGTCACGTTACCTGACATCACGTGACGTCAAGTCACGCGACATCACGGTATCACTTGACACCGTGGCATGAAATCACGTGACCTGAAGTGAGGCAAAAGTTTTACCGCTAAATGTAACTAAGAAAGTGACATGATGTGACCTGGCATCACGTGATTTTGCGTCACGCAACTAGTCCGTTAAATGGAGTGGCAAAATTGACAGTAGGTAACCTGACGACACGTGACCTCATGGTTCCACCCTGACACCGTAGGCGTGGCGTCAAGTCACGGGACGTCAATTTTTCCGCTAAATGTAATGGGAAATTTTCCGTGACGTCACGCGTCAATTTCAAATGTCGAATTATTAAACAATGTTCTTCACTCCCGAAACGACTGTTTTTATGTCTTCTAAGTAAGATTAAACGATCGTTCTTTTGCTACTCCCTGCTATGAATAGTAGGACGTTGAGTATGAAGGTCGCTGTTAATGTTTATCTTTCATGTAATATACTGCGCTGTCACGTGCACAAAAGCGACAGAAAAAATAATATCTGGATTGTTTTTAGTAAGTCTTTGCTCATGCGTACACCCTCTCCCCTGGCCTTGGTTCCCGCTGTCATCATTTTTGGATAACAGCGTCCCGCACGACCAAATATATTCATCACCTATCTTTTGCGCGTATTTAGTCTTTGTTGACGATTATCTTGGGGCGGGGGGGGGGGGGGGGATCGTTAGTACGGGTGGGGCATCGAAGCAATGAAAACCGATACATCGGCACGATGCCAATGTATTAGAGCTGTCCTTCGTGGTCCGCCGACAACTCCCCAGACGGCGCTCGTTACTCGACAAATATAAAATTTCCTGTGACTTCTTCTTACAAGTAATGACAATACAAATGACAAAGCACGTTAAGCTGGAACAAAATAGTGTCCTTCAATTCAGTCTTCTCCTGTGCGCCGCCATTCGCCTCCTACACCCTGCACCGTAACGCAGTCGACGCTTCAAAGAATGTCGCTACTTGTAATAAGCTTTTATCTAGGAACCTTAAGATCCATTGTGTTGCACTACTGTACGTTGAGATATGGGGATTGCTCAGGCCACTTCGTCGACGGCAAGCGTACCGTACGGGTTATCACCGCAAGATGTGGCTTGATATCAAGGAAGAATTGGTATATACGTGCATACATCTCAAGTTACACCAAACTGCCCATATATATTTTCTTGTTATGCTGTAGAAAGTCAGCCAAAACTCTCCACGCTGTTCGTCCTTTGAAGGAGACGAGGTGACGGCCTGCCATAAGCGGTCCAGCCCACCGAGTGCTCGCAGTCACGTCTGAAAAAAGTCTCCCTATAGCGCCACATGCAGCCCACAAAGCCTGCCGTGAGCCACACCCCAGGGTCTTGTCCAACGCCCGATGGATTACTGTTAACCTAGGCGGTAAACTTCTTTGAGACTGGCATCCAAAAGCTTGCCGCCATGTCATCATAATCACCTAAATCTCTGCGGCGATTATGGGAAACGAGGCTGTGGTATCTATATCCAAATATTGGGTGCATTAACTTTTCTATCACTCTTACACACTAAAATAATTTACATGCTTTACACCTTTATGAAGGGTGTTCATCAGCTTGTCCCAGGGCTAACATTCTAAGGGTGTTGCGATAACGCCTATGGACGACTGATGAACAACCCGAAAGGAAGATGCTTGCTACCATAGAAACTCTCTAAGGATATTTGTTGACGAGCAGCCTGTTCACGAGCAACAAGCACCGCATCGTTCTCACATCCACAGAACATGTCAGTGCGGCGAGTTGAGTTGAAAAACGTCTCTATTTAATGCCAAAAGTGAGGGAGAGGAGGGACGAGTTTGCGTGGGGACGTTAGAATGCCGAACTCTGATTGGAATGATTAGGGGGTAGACTTAAAGCCAGCTGCCTTTGTCTCCACTGCACTCGTCGAACGCGTTCGAATGCGAGCCAAACGCCGGACGCCGGCGTTTCGTGTTCTAACACGTTCGACGAGTGCAGGGGAGACAGAAGCTGCTAGTTTTAGGTCTACGCACTAATCGTTCAGCCAGAGCTCGACGTTCTGACGACCACGCGCGCTGTCGTTTCCTCCTCTCCCTCACTTTCTGGGCGCATACGGACGCAGTAACTCACGCGCGAGAAGGAATCACGACCCTGTTGACCGCCTTAAATGCCATGCAAACTGGCGGCGTGTTCCGTGAGCGGTTTACCGCTCCGACAAGAAAGCTGGACTCCCTTTCCGTTTTCTGTTTGAACACGACAGCGCAGCCGCGGCGAGCCGTGGTGGTCGAGAGCTGGGGAAGCGATGTGACTGGCCCACCGCCACCAATGGAAATGTCTCTGTCCACGTGCTCGGTGCGCTTCGCTGCATCCGGGAGTGGGTCGACACCGCGACGCCCGACTCCACGCAAGCGTAGCCTTGACCTCCTCTCCACCCCGCTCGTGGACCTAAGTGCATATCCCGTCAACCACCCGTCAACCAATCAGTGTCGAGCCTCGCGGCCACGCTTTTATCCCGACTTGACGAAACGCCGAACACCTGGCCAAAGAATGTTTCACGTTTAAATGAACACGGTTCCTATTAGAACTTGCTGAGCGTCACCGGAAACCACGAAATCAGTCAATAGACCGATCTCACCAGCTAGTTTGAGTACGCCACCGCTGCCGACATGCATCGTGGGGCTGTAGTCTTTCTGCGCGCGACAACCCTGCTGGAGGTCTGCGCGAGCAAGCACGAGGCGGCATGAGCTCTCTCGTGAACTGGCGTCTCCTCAATGCCCGTCTCCCAGTAGAGCGACATACAGAAACAAAAGACACGACAAGCCTCAAACCAGAGTCTTTCGCGATGTGACAGGATTCGTAAAATAAAGGAGGCTATGCACAAACACGAGCATCATGCACGCGAGGGTATCTTTGGCAGGCTTGCAATGGCTCGTGCTTACTTCACGAGCACCAAACGACTAAACGCCTGCCAAAGGTACCATCGCGAGCACGCTGTATGGGTTTGAGGCTTGTCGCTGTCTTTTGTCTCTGTCTGTCGTTCTAGTGGGACAATGTGCATACGAACTACAGTTATGGCGGCGTCACGCATGCGTGGAACGCTTGAGAGATTGGTATAGACCTTTCCAAAAAAGAGCGTGTGGCCGGTGCCATCTTGACTGTTCGTGCGTATGGCGCGGGCTTTCCTCGCTTTCCGAAGCGACGACACGCACGTGCGGAGCTGTGAAGACCGCACGCGGGACTGTGATTTTGTAAACATTAAATAAGTCTATATTTGATAAATATTTGAAGCGCGTGGGAAGCGCGGTGGTGCGCTAAGTTCACCACTCGCGTAACACGCGCGAGGCTGGCGGTGCAAAAAGGCAAACGATAATGTTATCACCTGGGGTTTTGCCTTCAACTCACCTGCCTAACCCGCATTAGTGTAACTTTCACTCATTTCTTTTTTTTAACAATCTGTAAGGTTTAAGAACACCCGGTATAGTTGTCATATAACGTGTTATTAATTTGGGCCCTGACCTTGGTGAAGAGTATCGTGAAGATTTCCTCGCCATCTACCAAAATTTTCACTCGCTTCAGTCGAATGGTTTGAAGGTCGCAAAGCGCATTACACAACTACGAGGTACCGGAAGTGGTTGCGAGTAACGTGTTAGGACCCAAGCGGCCCAATCGATCTTCACTCCAGATCTATACTTCATTTCAAATCGAACTGCAAACTTAGCCAAAACTATACGATACAATAAAAGCAATCAAACTGCGCCCATTTTTTTTTTTTGTCGGAGGGGGGGGGGGGGCTTTGATTGTTTAAACTAATCGCGCCACGTAAGAAAAGCACACACCCCAGTGACTTCACTGTGCGCGATTAGCTTTAGACAGGGATCTAACACGTAAACGGAGGATGGTTACCGTACCGTGATGATGCACTTTTGGTGGTGCTTGTATACCGTTAACTGCGGTCGGACTTGAAGTGAAATAAAGTGCGGCTGGGGACGCGAAAATTGTGAGGGGCAAATCGCTGGTTTACTGAGGGGGTAACGGGTTACTCCCAGAGGGAGGGCTTAAAGGCGCAGAAGGAAGTAGGTGCTGCGATTGACTCGTTAGGAGACCACTCACGGTGACAAACAGGTTACTTCCCTAAGGGACCAGGATCTACTTGCTTTCTTTTTTAGAGTGTGGGCGATGACGCACTACGATCGTTTCAGGATTGTACCATTGAAAGACTCAAGTGGAGGAAAACACAAAAAACTTACATTTAGAGACGGTGTTTAATGTGTCTCGAGATTTGCAGCCTGTCTCGTTTAGTTTTAAACAAATATCTGCAGTGCGTCATGCAACATCCCTTCAGTGTAGCGTTTTGCACCGTGAATTTTTTGTTGTTACTTATTTTGGGTTCATACCTCTATTAACATTTTAATGTGGTGGTTTTCAAGTTGTAACTTTATGTAGACTTCCATCGAAGAACTACTTATCAACTGCACAAAAATGAGAGAGGGAGCTGAATATTTGCAAATGTGCACATCAGCGCAAGCTAATCATGGGAAGAGCACTTCTGTTAGCATAGAGAAAGAGTTCCCGCTAACGTGCTGCGGATGTGCCGAGCAAAATTAAAATATTTTCACAGTCGCTCCATATGAATTAAATTAGACTTTTACATGACCTCTAAATTATTTCATCTTTAGTTTGTATCGTTTCTAATTTCTATGGAAAACTTTATTCCAGCGCAAATCAGAATACGTACCGGAAAGACAGTAAAAACATAAGAAATGTAGATGATAAAAAGAAAGTATTGGAGGAGCCTGCAGCCGAAAGCCAATCTTTCCGCGCAGCATCATTGCTCCTTATTACACCAAGATCGGCTGAGCGCTGTTACATAAAACGCACGTTCAAGAAACATTCCGGTCGTCGATCCCTAACGATTCTTTAATGTTCACAATTTGAGCTTCGAAGTCAGTTGAGGTTGGTTGTCTTTGAGACTTTCGCACAGAATAGTCAACCAGTACCTTTGCTATTTTTACTCATCATCACTCTCTTTTCTCTTCCCTCTCTTTTCGCTTTAATGCGGAGAGCAAGTCGTCTGCCTCTTGCGCTCGAGTTGCAGTGACATCAGAACGACGCCGGGCTCTGATTGGCTTTGATTTGAAGGATAGTGGGTAGACCGAGAGGCTAGATGCCTTCAGGTCTACCCACTATTTTTTCAATCCGCCATTTATGAAGAGCTTGGTATTCGGACATCATCGCAACCCCTGTGCAAGAAGGAGATAAACTCGCGGTCCTCATAGATGCCCGTATAAAACAATTTACGGAAATGTTCGCACTATCAGAGTGCCGTCGGCTACTCCGTGCTCTTTTCATATGCCCATGAATCATCATGGGCGGTTGACATTTTGGGGCACAAAGCGTGTAACTGAATCCAAATCCTCGCCGAAGGCCTACGTATCATTCGGGTCCAATACACGCCCACAGAGTACGGGATCAAACTCTGGCAGACCCGAATAATCGGCGCACCAACTACTTGGTGGCGCGCGCTTTCGAAAAAGCGATACGTTGTTGTATACTCTCTGCACTGGAGTCCAACGCAGTTTTCAACGAAGTAATTGCAGATACACAACGATGAAAGAATGAAGCGCACGTGCGCTCGTGTGACCTTTAATGAAACGAACATTGCGGGGCATCGTCACATGCGTGCAACAAGAAAGCAACGAGGAAAAAACGCGGCAAGTGAACAACATCGTGGGGTAGGGAGTAATGCCAGGGAATATTGGGGAACACAACAAATAAAAGTTCCCCCCGCGGGAGTCAGTAGTGGCCCTACGTCCAGACCGGCTCGTTCTGCCAGTTGTCCAAGCTCACTCTCGGGATGTCTTCGCCGTTGCAATCCACCTTCGGGTTCCTGCGCGATGGAAAAGAACAAAACGCGCGTTAGGAAAGACGTTCACTCTCAAAAAACAATACAGTAAAATTGGTCCGGTTGTACCACTGGAATTCCGGGGCTCCTCTTCGAAACTCTTTCACGACACCTTTCGTGATCGCATTTTCCAATTTTCCCAACGATTCCCAAGTTGTTTTTACTTTTTGCTCCAATCAAATTAAGGACAAGATCAATCTCGTTGCTGCAATAACCTCCCTTTTTCTCTTTGCTACCCGCACCATCTCGACATTTACCGAGTTCCCTCCGTAGATGGGAGCGATTGGCTCCCTTAAGTGGTTTGTGGGAAAGTGGGCGTTCTAGATTTTTTAGAACGTTAAAGGACCTCCCCAGCCTAAAAATAGCGATCGTAGGTCTTCGTGCCTCGCACAATTTTACGTACCTTGAATTACGATGCTAAATTATCGAACCAAAATACCTAAGATTTCACCAGGGAACTAATTCGAGAAGCTCAGATTTTGATACAGTTTTGTTTCGTCACTCGACGAAGCCGGTGACGTAACAAGACACTACGACCGCTAAACGTGACGTCACGCCTTTTTCGGTTCGAGCCGCTCTGTCGAGACACCCGGGTTATGTGTTGGAAATGCTGGCAAATGTCTCAACGATCGGCTGCGAAAACATGATAACAGCACGAGCGGGACTGTCTCTGGCCATCTTGGGATTCACTGATGAGACTGTCGATGCGATGCACAGTTCACAAAATACACCGCGTTGGCGCAGGGTGGCGATCCTCTACTTAGAGAAACTATTGAGGCAGAGAAGATTGCGTGGCCCGATGACAAATGTATCAACGCCCCTTCCTCCTTTTCTTCTTCTTTTTTCCACAGAAGAATTACGTTTATTGGCGAAGTAGACAAACTGATGAGCGCAAATTTACAGGGTGATTTTTCTTCTTTTTTTGCGTTGTATTATGTTCCTACTTCTTACAAATAAGTAAAAGAAACGTGTAAGGCAGCCCTGTGTTTATTCTCCTATGCGCCCTCTCCTTTTGCCCCCGTTTGTAAGGCGACGCGACGCCGCGACCGACCAACACCTCCTAGATGGGACCGACGCGATGACAACAGGCGGGGTGGCGGGACAAGGGTGGAAGAAGGAGAGCCCCAAGGAGACGGCATCCTGATCCTGTTACGTCACGGATCGTTTATCGAGCGAGTTGCAACACGGGAATCTCCATGTGCATTTTATGCGCTTTATCCTTCAGATCGCGAGCTGAAATGTCGTGGACACTTCCACGGGAAAAGCCTGCTAATATATGCCACAATTTTTTATTTTTTTAATGAAACTATACTTCGTTTCAGCTTGGGTCCACACGCAGCCGATGCTACGAGCGCGAGCGTGTGGCCCTGAACAGTGCTTGCATTGCATGAGCGCGCGTGCTTGGCAGGGACGCTGAAAGCCCGGAGCTCGCGCTTGTAGTATCGCCTGCGTCTGGACCCAAGCTGAAACGAAGTATAGCTTTAGGTTGGAAGGCCCTATAAAGAGCGGAAAATTTTGCGGAAAATGCACAGGCTGGACGGAAGGACAAACGGAAGGACGGACGGACAAAATTTTGGTGTTAGGGGTAGCGCCAAAAAGTATTTTATGCTTTAAAAAAGGCTATCGGGACATTGACCGTTTTCGAGTGTCCTCGAACATTCTTAGATAACGGCATTTCCTGGTCTTGCCCGTATCAGGCGGCTTCGTGATTAGAGGTCCTTCGGCCATTGAAATGCACGCGGAAGACCGATAAAAGCTTATCGGCCAAACTCACCACGCCGCTTCTCTGATCATGACCAGCGGCTGAACGTATTTCAGGTTTGAGTTGTCGCAGATGACCCGCGCCAGGCTGGCCTTTCGAATTTCCTCGATTTGAACTGTAAAGACAAGAAGAAACGGCAACACTGATGAACCTAAATAATCGATGTTTTGGAAGGTGATGTCGTTCACATACTCCAAAAGCAATTTCGTAAGCACGTTGTGTTTCCGGCAATGCGTGACGCGACCGTCCCGTGAATCATTCTTTGTGTACGTTTTGTACTCGGCGCGTTTAAAGTCGATGGATGGCGTGTTGTGCACGCAAACACCACAAAACGGTAAGCGAGAACTCGGGAACGTCAGTGATGGTGTTGATGATCGAAGCTACGTCCAGTGGCCTGGTCCAATGCGTTGAAGACTTCCAGCTGATACATACAGGGTGCTAGAATTTCATTCGAACAGATTTATTTTAAAATGAATCTGTAAAAAGTACACTAAAGTGGTTTGTGTATGTGAGTTATACGGCTCAGCGGTACATTATATAGGTGGCTAATCTTCACAATAAATCGGTTAATTCACTCAAACTTCTAACTAACCCTTTAATTATTGAAAATACACCTAGGGTTTCAATTAGAAACTTGTTGAGCGTCATCGAAAATCACTAAATCAGTCGATGCTATCTCGTTGCGCTCTCTGCGACTCTTGTTTTGACCCATCAGTTTGTAGCGTCGGCTGCGTTCGGACTTGCGGTGAAATGAAGCATATCACTAGGCTCGGTAAGCTGATATAGCCTCGTTCAAAATGTCAGGGTGGTGCGCCTAACTTACGTCGATTCCCCTTTCATTTCCCGTACTGAGTTACAGTGGAACTCCCATTGACGTAGCCACATATTTCTAGTCCGTTATATTATCAACGTCATTTCGGCATCACGTGCAGAAGAGGTGCAGAAGCGACTGACCTTCGTTGAAGGACGACTCGAGCCCTCCGTTCTCGTACCAGAAGCGGTCGCCGTTCTTCATCCGTCGGAACTGCTCGGCCACGAGGCAGGCGAAGGTGGGTCCTAGCGTGCCGCCGGGCACCGATTTCTCGTTCACGCCAGCCGGGAACAAGTCGATATCGTCGGGATACCTGGATAAGTGTGAAGGAAATCGCACAACCACTGGTAACCCACGGAATCCATTATATTCAGTGTACGAGTATTTGTCGTTATTTTGTGGTACGTATGCAAATACTTGTGGTTCCAGGTCTCGGTCACTACTATTTATAACCCTCATACTTCGCAAATAACAATGGCGTTTGAGGTTTGTTTTTTTTTCTTTTCACATTAAAGTGATTCTTTTTCCTGTCATAGCTGCGCAAAGTAACAACACAATGGTGTATGGAACTGCTGCCTTGAATGTTCAAAATATATGCAATAACCTTGAAGACGTGTTATGTTGATACGCTTGAAAAGTGAATAAGTATCCCCGTGTACAATTAAGAAGACTTTCACAAAAATCACAATTCAATAAGGAGCTCGCCATTTTTGCGACTGAAAAAATCAACATGTCAAACGCAGAAACATTGCAATGAACGCGCTCGAAGGATACTGTTCTGGAGAGAGTCTACACCTCTAAAACATAAAAAAAAGCACTGGAGTTTAAAAATAAGAAGTTTTCGACGTACATTGATAAGACAAAATAAACGCTCCTGGACAAACAAAAGAAAAACAGCCGTCCGCGCCTTCCTCTAACCAAAAAGAAAAGAAACACTACTTACGACATGGGACACCTTTTTAGTTAGAAACAATTCCGAAACTAACTTCTATATTGGATGTAGACAGGAATCGATTCAAATGAGTCTTGCACCGTCAATATTAAGCACAAAAACAAAGTATTTTGTAAACGTTTATTTCGTTACTTCAGGCGCTAAAAAGAAGTTTTTTTTAGGTTTCTGTCCCTTTAGTGAGCGTCCGCATTATCTCTTTTCGCCTTCTGCGAGTGATTGAGATTAGAATGACAAAGCGAATTAGGCACTCGAGAGTGTTTACGAAACGACACAGGCAGGTGTCAACGCGGTCCGCGTATCCGCGGTGCGGGGAAGTCTCCCACGCCGCGCACGTACTTGTAGACTTGTGCGAAGGCCTTGGCGGACTCCGGCGTCATGATGTCGGCCAGCTGGGCGAAGTCCGTGATCCTGGACATGCCGCAGTGTTCCCGCCAGTCGTTGTAGCTGGGGATGCCGTGGTCTCGGCCCCGCTGGATGTTCAGCGCCACCAGGTCCATACCGAAGCCCTGGCCGATGGGCTCGTACAGGTGGTTCGTCAGCTGCACAGTTGAGCGGGACAGACATTATTGAACGCACACTGTTTGCAAAAAAAATTCTCAAGAAGGCAGGCGAGCTGGTGCGTATTAATCGTGATGTTTAAACCCTGACACTGAGGAGGAACTTGAAGATCAATTAGAAGGGATCTCTTCGCGTCTTTGGTGTGCGAAAAATGAAATTTCACTTCGAGTATAGTTCGAGAACAAAGTGTGAAAACGCAGGCAAGCGTGTGAATGAATTCCATACATCAACCCAAAGCAAGGCAAAAAAAAAAGTAAGCTTGGGGGACGCTTAAGCTTTCGCCTTTAAGAGTGGCTACCGCGATAGCGTTATTGGGTCCCGTATCCGTCAGAAGCCTTCCCATGTAAACGCGTGCTCGTTGCCAAGCCGTGCAAGCGTGTGTGTGCGGTCCCATAATGCAACGCGCGCAGTAACGTGTGACGTCACGCGTGACTTACACACGTGGCGGCGCGCGTTGCGTTATGGAATTTTCCCGCTAAATTTGCGGGAAAATTTTCCTCTAAATTTGGCGGAAATATTTGCCGCTAAATTTAGGCGGAGAAAATGTTCCCGCCATAATTTAGCGGGTTAATCCCATAATGCAACGCGCGCAGCCACGTGTGACGTCACACGTAACTTCGTGCGTTGCATTATGGGAATTTTCGGTCCACCGACGCCGACGTCGGATTTTCTATGACACGCGAGCTCCTAAACGCTATCGCGTTAAAACGGGCCACATACATATACACGGTTTCTCAAACTCAGGAACTACTTTATTTCACTAATCTCTCCTTTGCATATACTTTGGCACCTCCTCGCCGTAGTGAGGACGAAGCAAAATATTGCCGAATAGTGGCCAAGATGCCAAATATCGAATCGAATATTGAATAGGCAAACTTCTATTTGCAATTAGCATAAACTGAACTAGAAAAAAAAAAACGTTAGACTGTACAAAGAGACCTGCGTGTTTATTCTCTCGCAGGGCACGCGGAAGGAAGTGCGGCTAGCACTCGAAACGCAGCTGAAGATTGTAGTAAGATCGGATGGGCTAGATGGTGCATTTCAATAATGCGAACATAACTGACAATCTCTGTCCGCTCTCTTCACCAAGATTCGATGCGCCTGCGCAGTTCCTCCATTTAGAAGATTGCGGCACGGGTTTTTATACTAAACACAGGAATGTCTGTGCCCTGAGAATATTCAGTGACTATGGTTCATACCAACAGAAAACCTTTGCGTACGTTACGTCATCTCCAGCTTCAGTAACTCGGAATCTCGGTGAGGCACGAGAAGGTCATAATGGTGGTTTTAATGTGAAAGTGCGCTGAAAGAATACTATTAAATACTAATTCATTTAGCATTTACACACTAAAACGTTTTACGGCCTTAAGGGTGTAAATCAGCATGTCACAGGGCTAACACCCGAAGGGTGTTACAAGGACACACTCAGACCGCTGGTGAATGCTCAAAAAATAGCATGCTGGCGATCTTAGCAACGTTTTTGCGGATATATTTATAAGCAACAAGTTTAGAAGCATCACATTAATTTTCTCACATGCGCAGGAACGGCCAATACGCAGTAAATCACGCACGAGAGAGAGAGAGAGAGGAAGAGGAATCACGGCCATGCTGACCGTCTGAAAGGGTTTAGTAATGAGTGTCTCTGGTACAGGTCATTTGCACCCTAAACCCTTTGACGGTCGTGACTCTACTATCGGGTTCGAATGAAAGGCGAACACTAAGCGTGTGGCCGTGGACACGTGCTGCGCCTCCTGGAGGCCTCTGGAAACTGATAAAACTGTGGGGTGAAGAGTAGGGCTCTGCGAGGGTGTGCGTCCTACTCCGATGTGTTTGACCCTCGCCCAGCACAACCCAAGATTCGACGCTGTGTCGGTGGTGCTGACTCACTGAATAAATTTTCATGTTCCCAGATGGAGGGTCAGGCGGCTGAAAATTCCGTCACTGTTCGCATTTCATTCGAACCCAATAGTACATGTACGGCGGTGATTACACATTTGACAGTGACCGCTTAACGCAAAACTGCGCAGCAACGCGGTAGGTGTTGCCATCTGTTATGTATTTGGCGAACTAGAAACGTTATATTCGCACCGTGTTTCGCATTGCTGGGCTATTTATAGTTTTGAAAGTCGACGCTCCGCTCACGTGATGCTCACTTCGCATGCCGGCCTCTCCGGCAGTAGTGCCAGTGGGAGCACTGGCTCCTCCGATTCAGAATTCCAACGCTTTTCGGAATTAAATTTAGAGGATGAGAGCTCATCATCCAAAGGAGGACATCTGTAAAGTACTTCGGCTAGGATTTTGAAGACTCTGGAATGTCGCAGAAGCGGACGCGCCAAAATGAAACCGAATGGAAGTATTTTTAATTTGATGCTTCTAAACCTCAACAGCTTGCAAGCACTGTACGAGCTCCCGCTAGATGATTAGGAAAAAACTTGTGCACTGAACATTTCTTTATATTATTCCTTTGAAATACAAAACCCGATCGTCAAAAAACATCTTTATATAAAAAAAACCTGGAACGTTAAAGCGCTAAGGGTGTAAAATTTCTTAGTGTGTATCATCCTCTTTCATCTCTCACCTTTAACAACTAGTCTAGCCCCATTTCTACGAGAAGGCGAAACTAAACCACACTGGGAGCACAGAGTATATACAAGTACGGATGCCTTCCCCTTCTTGTGAACAATAAAAGTTCCACCATTACAATCTTGGAAAGCTTACCCGCTTCGCTGTTGTAATAGGGCTCCGATGTAATGGCGCGTTTACACTTGCGGATTCGCGGGCGGATCCGCGGAGGCAGAAAGTGGATTTTGGAGCTGGGTGGCGAAATCGGCTCGTCGCTGGCGGAAAATCTGGATCACGCCGGGACCCATATCCAGATTTTTCGCCGGCGACTCGCGAGTCGAGTACCCGGCTCTGAAATCCGCTTTCCGCCTGCACGGATCCGCCAGCGAATTCGGAAGTATAAACGAGCCATAACTGCCATACGTCACTTAAAAAATGCTCGCGTGTCTAGTTGGTGGCCGCAGGACGCCCATTGAGTTAATATTTGCAATTTATCGTACTGAATAAAAAAAAACATACACACCCATACGATACCCATATGGCCCTTATAACACCATACGGAAGACCCATATATCAAGAAAAATTTGAAAATTAAGTGGTTTTATCAGCGGACTTCATAATTTTAGGTGTTTCCAGACGATCTCCCTTACCTTGTACAGGTACTATACACTTAAGACACATTAAATCTTGTCGGTGCTGTGCACAAGATCTATTTAATTAAAGTATCGCTAATGTCAAAAATTATTAAGGCCAGGTGGTAGAAAACGATGCCATTTATGACACTAAGCAAAGCACAGGTAGATCAACCATGGCCAAACATCAAATTAGCACGTGCGTTCTTCATTAAGAAAAATGCATATCATGTTATATGGTTCTTTCAGATGTCATTATGAGACTAGAGGCCGTATGGGTGCATATATGTGGATTTTTTTTCCAGTAGGGTACGGAAGGATGCGAGCTCGATGACCGGTAGGCATATTTAAAAAAAAGGTTTCGACCGGAAATGCAGTATGCGACAGTGGGCATAACGTGAGCCCGTGAGACGTTGTGCTGAGTGTCGCAGCGCATCATGCATATTTCCGAAAGGAAAAGCGTTTCCAGCCTAGTCATTCGCCGAGCTCTTTTCGCAGATGGCAGTGATTGGCCCTCCTGGTGTGCTGCGGGAAAGCAGCCGCACAAACTCAAGTATCTGTTTACGGGAACGTCCCGGGGCTCTAATCTCGACATTTGGCGAAAACGTCGGCGAAGAATCCGGCGGCCGTGATTGGCCGGCGACGACGCTTGACCTTGGCGCTGTCCAATCATGGCGGTCGAATTCCTCGCCGACTTTTTCGCCAAGTGTCCAGATTAGTACCCCGAGTGTGCGGTAAAACATAACTTGGGGCTTACTTGTTGCGTGACGAAGCGATCGTAGGTCTGTGCAGGCTGCGTGATCAGGCCCCTGAAGAAGCGATCCAGGTTGCCCGGATGGTAGATTTCGTTCGGATTGAAGAACTGGGCCGCCAGCGGTATCCGCTTGTGCACGGATCCGTCCTCGTTGATCAGCTCGATGTTGCCCTGCGCGCGGAGTCCGTGCAATGCAAATTGATTGAAAATACTTTCAAGCTATTTACACCACTTGTCGGCGACTTTATGGAGTTTGACAAGTAGCTTATAGGTACCAGTTATGCGTTACACGTGTATCAAGCGTGTGGCATTTATCCAGCTCCCTACTAATTAAGATATTGTAGTACACACGGATCTAGCAAGTGCTTCTTGTTTGAGGCAATATTTCATGGCAAGGCACATTTTAAGATAGGCGCGCCCAGCATTGCTTTCGTATTAGAGTATTTTTGTATATATATTTACCCTGAAATTAAACAAAAAATAATGCATTTTTTATAATACTTTTAGTATTTCAAATTTGTCCAGGGCACGCCCCAAAGCATGTCTTCTTCTTTGCTAGGTGGCAACAGCCCCTGATATCGATAGTGTTGTTGAAAAAGCTATTGGCTATTTACCCATTTAGCAAGAAAACGGAAGCCTCTGTGCTTTTAAATAATCAGTAATAGCTTTCGAACGGACGGGCAAATATTGGCAGATATGTCATTTTAGAAGCTGGAGCTCTTCGATCGTTGTCTTTGACAGAGCTCCGGCTGTGTTCAAATTTATGTTTAAAGTCTGAGATCATGTGCACTGTATGTCACTGTACATGGTCAACAGTCAACAACGACGGGAAGCCCAAGAAAGAACACCATGGCATTTGGGCATTGTTACTGCTATAGTCTTTGGATGGCATATTTTGAAGTTCTTTTTTTTGTCAGTCACACATACAGTGCAACCTAGAGTATCCGGAAGTTCAGGCCACATCTCGGTGGCCGAAACTTCCCGATTTCATGAACTCTGGTATTATAATTCGTGCACATGAAATTATGTTAAAAAAAAGAAAAAAACTTGTTCCTAGTCTTGCAAGAAAGATTTTTTTTTTCTCTCAATGTGTCGTATTTTCATTTAGGGATTCGCGCTTCCACGCCGGAAAACAGTAATTGACATTTGCTCACACCCACTCACACATGCACACTTAGAAACACTCTCAGAAAAAAATTATAAAAACACATGTGCACACGTTAATCGGACGTGTTACATGGACACACAGCACACACAAGTCCGCATGACCGCAAAACATATACTCAAACTCGAGCTGACAAAGCAGATTCTGGTTGCATGAACCTCAACACCTATATGTCGCTGCTTGACGCTGGACACTGCTTAACGAAAGCGCTCCTCGACAGTGCGTAGCAGTGCTGACGGTTTCAGGGAGCACAAGCTAATACGCGCATTTCTGATACGCATTATTTCGTTCCTCGACATCGGTATGCTGGCAGTTTCAGAACTTCAGAGTAGCGCGACAAAGCCTGCGCGGTCCAATGTATTTGGGAAATCGAGCCCTCCCGTCGTGCTCACCTGCACGAGGGTGTGCCCGTATCTGTATGCAGCGGTGGCGAACACGTTGCCGATGCCGGCGTTCAGATTGGGATCGTAGCTGTGGCTGTATCCGTACGGCGTAAGCAGCAGGTCGAACTGTTCCATCACTTTGCGACCTGGCCGACGAAGAGAGAAAAAAAAGTAACATATCAAATTCACGAGTTTATAAAGCTTAAAATGCATAATCGGCGGAACACTCAAAAAAAAAATCAAGATTACATTCACGTTCACAATAAGCGATGAACGTACCAGCATTTGTTCTCCAACTAAGCAACGAGTCCTTGCGATTGTGCAAACGTCATCCTTCACCCTCATACGTGCAACCACTCTGGTGTTAATCGGCGCGCAAAATTCGAGACCTTTTCTTTTTCTTTTTTTTTCTGGCCTTAATGATTGTACGCAGGTTGCAAAATAATTCATTGTCACAAATAGTGGGGAAAAGAGTAGTTTCGCTCGCTTTATGGATTTCCATATGAGCTGTAACTTACTCATGGTTCAAATTCCCTCCAAGGGTCCGCCAAAATATCGATCACAAAAAAAGGCTCCTACAATTACTGTCAGCTTAAGAAACAGACCACGTGACGATTCCCGAACATCCTATTATCGCTCCTCGGCCAATGGAATTGCGGCATTGGCCTGTACGGATGCTGAAGAGCCAATCACGAAGCGTCAACACAATAAGCCACGCCCAGCGTTTCTTGAGCTGTCGGCGACTGTACAACGAGACTGCGAACTGCGTACGTCTGCGAGCAATGTGCTTGTTAAAGTCAAATTGGAAAAGTTTACGCGCCAAACCAACGAAGGGCATCTGGCACGCCCCAGAGGAGGACTGAGGATTAATGTCAACCACCTGGGGACCTTTCTGACGTGCAACCGAAATCTCGATTATACCGGGCCTTCGCCGCAATAAATCTCCGTCAAATTGCAAACACCTCGGCTAAATAAGTTTTTCCTCTTTTTTTTACTGTTTGTTTATTGAGGTTAGGTTCCACGGTTATTTTTTGTTGTTTTAGTAAATGACAAAAAATATTATACAATCTTAATCATGCTGACAACGACTGGTAAGCACAGAATGTGTGATAGGCCTTCCATTTATCGGCGTTTGTCTTCGGTGCAAATGGTAAAGGCTCCTCCTGATGCTGCTTCCGCTTATTACGTTCCCGGTAAGCTCGCGCACGTTCTGCGGCTCTCTGCTTCGTACGAGTCACGGCCACGGCGGGAGAAGTGAACGGCGTCTGAACGGCACCGCCTACCGAAGATTCGCTCCCATTTCTGACACGTGCCGTGAGACGGCGCAGCATGACAGGAGAGGCCGCGAAGCGCGCGACCGCGCCTTCACGCACCGCGCTAATGAGTTCGCTTTTGCGTGCTAGCAACCACCGACCCTGAATAACTCAGTCAATAAAGAAAAAAACGAAAAAAACCGGCATTGCTTAGTCGGTAAAGCACATGATTCGGGTGAGTTCAAATCCTGCCTTTTTATAAGGTTTCCTGTGGGCGTAACGCTTTTGGGGTTCGGTTTATCGTTACAGCTGCGGCCGTTGCAGTAGAACATCACAGATCTCCGTGAAAATCGGCTGAATAAACCACATTCTGTGTTACAGAACGCACCCAGGAGCAGTGGCAGAAACTCGTTGAAGCAGATGTGCTGGAACTCTGCGGCTACGATCCGCCTGGCCTCCTGGTACAGGATCTCGTCCTTCCAGCCCGGGTTGAGGCGGTGCAGCTCTCCGGCGACCCGGTTGTGCTCGCGTAGCCAGAGCGTGTGCATCGCCGTCAGGCTCACCTGCTCGTTCACGCGCTCGTCTCCTGCGGAAACGAGGTGGGGCGAGACACACGCGTCAGAAATGGACCTTTGATAACGGAACGCTTGTTGAAAGAACCGTTTGCATTGACACGAAAGAGGACAGGATATAATGTCGAAGCATGTCAACATAAATATTGTGTAGGTACAAACACTTCAGACCAGTAATTATTATTTGCGGAGGATTTTTCTTTTAATAAATGGTGTACAACATTTATCACCAGTTAGCACATATTTTTTATTTATATGGTTATTTGTTTTTTGCTAAGTATCAATATTGACTAGTAATTATGCATGGTCATGTAGGAAACTTCAGAAGAAACACCAAACCTCACTTTTTCCCATTTAATTCAAATGCAAATTATTTATTGTCAATTTGGTTTTATCTAAAACGCCTGATGCACCACCAGCCGCGCAAAGTACACTCAAATTTGAACATCTTTATTTTTTATATCTGGTTTTATAATGTGTTATCTGGAAAGTACGCGTTTGTACGAACTATGCAGATGAGAAAGATCTGAATTGAGTGAGCATTTTCGAGATAACGGTTATTAACCAATGTGCATTTCATATCACACGTTAATGTTCTTCTGTGATAAAAGTCCTAAAGCTTGCGCTACCCCCCCCCCTTCCCCCGATGGTCTTTACCTGCCCTGAAGCAAACGAAGTCAGTCCCTTGTTCGTTGCACTCCTGCGTGCCATCCGTCTGACGAGGCAGCAGCTCGTCCCTGCTGAAGAACGTGGACGCCAGCCGACCTGCGCAACATCAACAGTTGCGACGTCAGTGTATATCTTTGCTATCTACAACTTTCCACTACCTCGTACTCGCGTCAACGTTCAGGGCCATTCTAGAATTAATCGAAAGGTAGCTCGTACCGTCCCTGAAGCTCCGCAGGGACTTGGCTTCTTCTTCCGTCGAGCCGTAGATGTTGGAGGAGTCCATGTAAGCAGTCAGCTGGTTCAACTGTTCACGAGGTCCTGAAAAAAGTATGGGGCTTAAAACTTGCACTGGAAATATTTATCAACAACACGTTTCATGTAGCCATCAAATATTATATTGAATAAAGCAAACGCCATAGACATAAAATATTTTTTCGGTCTTTTTTAAAACAGAAACGCCTGCTTCTGTGTCTAATTTCTAAAAGGCCAACGTGATTGATTATGCCTTGTGCTCGCGTTCTCAATGGTTCTATCCTTTTTCGAACAGTGTGCACAACCAGGAAACTTGTGTTAGCCTCTCTTTCTTCCCATTCCAGTCTTTCTCTCTCTACTTCATTTCTCTCTATCGCTTTTTGCTGAGGGCCATGAGACGTACGCCAACCCGTTGTTGGCAGACAAGCCCGCGTTTTCCCGCACCAGGTATGGCCACTGCGCGTACGCAGAAACAAGCATCGCGCGACGTCTACGCATGCGCCGTCCCGACAGCAGCGCCACCGCAACAGCGTGGTGACGTCAGAGTCGCCCGCTGGCCTATATAAACTATATGGAGGAAGCGAAAATCACGTACCGAACGTGCACTGCGGTCTGGGCGCCGGCACGGAGCGTACGAACTCGATGCACCTGAGGTTGAACTCTGAGTAGAAGTGATCGTTGGCATCCAGGTCGATGGGCATGCAGGCGAAGTGCCTTTTGGTCGGGTTCGTAAGGAACTCCTCGTCGCAGCAGGTGATGGCCGAGCCGTTGCGGACTGCGAATAAAAGGCTCGTCAGGCGACTGGCGTCCGAAACAGCTGTCTATAGAACTATCCTGAACAATGACTTCGTGACTGTTTCGTTGCAGATCACGCGTTAAAACGCGGTGCAATTAGAAAGCCATGGAAGTTATCTTGAATCAAGGATGCTTTCAGCGCTGGGACCTTTCGAGCACGCTGTTTTGCATTATAGGTGTTTCAGCGCTTCCGGCGTCTTTTGAGGTTAATTTGTTTTTAGGCCTCGGGATTCGATAGGCAACCTTCGTGACATATCGTATTCGTAACGAGCGTGTTGGTTTAAGTATACTTCTGGCAAAAAGAAAAATAGACAAAGAGGACGAGACACAGACGGGCAGAACAATGGGCCCATTTGTCGTACTCTTTTCGTTTCATTCTTTCTCATCGAAGCAACCTTTGTAGATCGCAGGGATTATGTCTCTGCTTGCTCTGGTGCTTGGAATGCGTCTCCGACTTGTGTGTTTAGTGTGCTATTCCGCCCAGGCATCGAAAGTGGTCCTGAAGTTCCAACAAGTGACGTCACAAGAGCAGGAGTGTTATGCTGTTGGATGTCGCGATTCTGGTGTTTGGTGCCAGAAATCCCGCCAAAAAGTACGAGCGAACGCGAGTGTCGCTGTCGTCATGGCGTCCCAACTCTTGGCTGCCGATGCTTCTGTGAACTGCCAAACTGGACAGCGACCTACAGCAGTACAGGCGTCGGCCACATCAACCACCGCCGCTGGGACACCGCCAGGATCGTGGCTAGCAACAGCATTACACATTTATGACGTCATCAGGCGCAAATCGAGGGACCACTTTTTCGGACGTGGTAAGAGCACCAGTCGGAGAAGCGCTCCGGGCATCATACTTTGGGGAAGAGTATGCGGAGCGCAAGTTCGTCTGCTTCTTTTGCAGGGGTTGTGGTGACGTCAGAAAGACGCCGAGTTCTGATTGGCTCTGATTGAAGGATAGTGGGTAGACCTCAAAGCAGCTTGCTTTGAGGTCTACCCACTATCCTTCAATCAGAGTCAATCATAGCTCGGCGTTCTGACCTCAATGCAACCCCTGCAAAACAAGCAGACGAACTTGCGCTCCGTATAGGTTTATAATCCTGTTGTTGTTGCTCTTCCGTTTTTCGTAGAATATGCCTACGGTCGAGTGTAGTATGTGTTGAAGGACAAACGTTTGTCTAAGAAATGCAATCTCATCTACTCTCTTGCTTACCACATGAAAACAAAAACTGACTCTAATACATTAACAAAAACTAAGAGAGAACGAAATGTTATACCTTTTAAAACAAAAGTACAAACTGCACTGAGACAGTGAGCATACGAAGAAGTTGCGTCTTGTGTGACTGTATTTTGTGCAGTAAGCTTTTCTCTTCTAGTATTTTGATTATTTCGCTAGCTTTGTAGCAGTGCAGTTTTTAAGTAATACAAACTGTTTTTAAATTAAGAAAAATAAAAAATAAATTCTATAGCTTAACAGGTAAAAACAAATAGCTGTGACGTCGCATTTGAATCAGGGTTGTTGAAAGTTCACAGGCAGCAACGAGCGCGATTACACGTTCGTCTAAATCTCTCGTTAAAAGCAGCAAGCATCTTTTCTCTTTGTGATCGTCGAAACACTTCTCAAGACAACACTTTCCTCTTGAACATATTTCGACTGTGTCGTCACAGTAGTTTTCGCGCACACGTCATCGATGGAACGCGTCGCAATCGGTCATGTGTAGTTGTTTAACCCGTTTGAGCGGATGTTCACTGCGGGAATCGGCCGTCCTATATTTTGCTTCAGCCCAAGTCCAGATGCAGCCGACGCACGAGCTAATGAGATCAATCAAGCGGCGTCAAAGCGCAAGTCGCTGGGCCTTTTCTGTTTATGACTGATTCAGCAACGACGTAACGCGATGATCCCATCAGATCGTAGCGTCGGCTGCATATGAAATAAGGTAAAGGAAGTATTGCTAGGTTAACACAGTTGAAAATAATTAGCATTAATACTCAAATGCGAACGGAACATTCACTTAAGAACCCCCTTTTTAAGATTCTTTTTTTTCAAAATTTACTGCCGCGCATTGAGCCAACACCGAATAATCGAGGCCTGCGAACATCCTCTCTTCCTCCATGACACGTCATGAAAGTCGGATGGCGCCAACTCAGCCATTGGACCCGATGTCGATACCTAGCGTCGTTCGACACGCTGATTGGACACGAGGCCCATCCGAACTCTGACACGGCACTCGTGTCTTCGCTCGACCTCGCCGTGGAGACAGACTTTCAAAATTGTAGTTCACGGGCTTCGATGATTCTATAGGTGACGGTTTGACCGAAGGGCACTCACATCTGGTGACTCCGGTGAGCGTGAGGTCGTGGTCGACGAACTGAGCGAACTGCATGAGCATCAGCGTGTTCCGCTCGTTGGGGAAGTCTCCGTCAGGATCGGCGGCCACCGAGATGGTGCGGGGGTTGGGCAGCGGGTTGCCGTCCAAGCTCACGCGGGGCAGGGTCAGGCCTGCACGAGGGACGGTGGGCGTTGTTAGTAGTCATTATTAGAGTCCCGTTTTACGAGCAAGTCAGCGTTTGCCCACATCAGGTGCGGGCACTGTGGGTACGCAGAAACCAGAGTCCCGTCTGCGCATGCTCAGTGCCCACAGCGTCTGCGCAGGCTCAGTGCCGACAGCAGCGCCACCGTAGTTGGCGTATAGTTATTCACAGCTTTCGAAAGACGGACTCAATATCTTCAAGCTTGATGCTCGCTGATTCGTTCTTCGTATCGACTGAATCTGATTGGATGCCACAATAAGATGCTCGCCCCCTCAACACGCAACCCCCCCCCCCCCTTCTCTTTTCTTAAAGCAACTGTCGAACAATAGACAGTTTCAAAGAGACAGTTGCTTTATCGGGGACCACTCGGAATAAGCTAAAAAAAACTATATTTGGTTACGTCTGCATCTCTGGTCTCTCTGGCTGTAGTATTGTTTGATATCTTTTGTTTCCCGCGGCTTTTTGAGTATCTCGTTATTTACATATACAACGTGACGTAAACAGTAAACAAACAATATTTTGTGCGTGTGAAAATCGATTCATATTTTTAGCATCTAACGTTTTCCTTGCCTTTATTAGGTTTGTGTCTGAGTGCGTGAGCACTTTTTAAATATATAACCTTGATATAGATTAGTTTGTGAAGCTGGAAGACAAACGCAGATCCACCAAAAATTCATATTATCATCGCTTCTCTGCTTTAAGAAAAAAACACAAAAACCGTGACCGCTTGTAAAAGCAGGCAGCGGTAAAACGTGATAATGATATCGCAATCTGACTGTGCTCGCAGGAGGGACTTTCACTCAAACATATTGAACCTTCGAGGCTTTAAAACAAACCGGAACAGGACATGCGCAGGTCTCAACTGTCTAACCCAAGAAGTTCCTTCTCATACACAAGAAAACAACAATTGCAATATCTTCATTATTCAAACAAATAATATACTCCCCTAAAAAAAATGTTGGCATTTTTTATAAGTTTAATGGATCTTTTTCGAGTAACGAAGAGCAGCCCAACCTGCCACTGCCCGTCAAAGCACATTGACATCGTGTCGTTGTATCGGTTATCATTTTACTTTATGCCCCCAGCGACGCTACAAAGAAACTCGCTAAAAAAGACGACATACGCGCAGAGATAAGTGACGACAATGCTGGTCGTGCGGGACGGTGCCCTCCGAAAATGGCGACAGTAGGAAGCAAGGGTCAGGGGAGAGGGTGGACGCACGCCCAGAGGCTTACTGGATAATGTTCATTATCGCTGAACTTCACGGAAAGATAGTAGAATTATGTCTAAGCTTTACGTTCTCTCCAAAGCCTAGATCAGAGCGTCTTCAAAAAATGTTAGACATATCAAAGGAATATGAAAGGCTGTTAGAGCTGACACCAACGTTACTAGAACCCTCAGTTGGGAAACTCACCGTCGAAACATGGGCCGCTGGCGTCCACCGAGACCGAGCTAAATACGACAACAGCGCCACCCTTTATTATTTGTCTTTACTGTGGTCACCTTGAACTTTCAGACGCATGTTTTTGCATAAAAACCAACGGGAAAAAACACTTTTTGTAGTAACTTTTATTGGAGTTTAGTACAAATTGAGGGCGCGTGATGTTTTCTAAAATCTTTAGTTTGTAAGGTTTTGCGGCACAATAAATATTGTTTTTATACAACCATGCCTCAGCGGTGATTTCAGGTAGCGCGTCCCGACCTAGGTGCATCTTAGCTTCGCTAGTAATTCGCGGCCCGTCCGCTGGGGATACGGGGGTGGCGCCCCTGTAACCTCTTCCACCGTATCTGTTTCGGCGCCAAAATGGCCGATCAAAGCCAAATTAGAAGTCACGTGCAGTTCCTCGAGTGGCCGCTGCCGGAGAAATGGCGGCGTTGTGATCGCCATTAGCTCGGTTTGGAGGACGGGTCGGTGCCACTTCTTCAGAGCAGTCTCTATGGCAGTTTCCCAACTGAGTGGTTTAGTAGCGTCGGCTGACACTGTCCACAATAGTAGATAGTATAAGTATTTCGTATCAGCAAACGCAAGCACGATGCGTTTGCGTTAGCGTTGCGTGCTCTACGCTGCGTCGATCCTCGCCAGGCGCCATTCCAAGACACAGTTTAGGCTCCTGCGCACGCGGAGAACACGCAACGCTAACGTAAACGCAGAGTGCTAGCGTTTGCTCCTATGCGCAACACTAAAACTCACTTGTACTTCCTCGGTGCACCTGGGCCCCAAAACCGTAAATTCACATCACAAGAAAAACATTTATCATGTCATAAAAGAGCCACCTACGTTTGTTGCATTGATACATTGAAATTAATGTTATCTGTGTGTTTTATTAATTGTTTTACAATTTTACGAGCGACTTACATCCGATTTCTATGATTGTATGGGTACTGTCACTTCAGAAGAGACTATTCAGTCTTTAAGTTTAATGTGATTATAGTTGCATGTGATGGAATTTCTTTAACTGTCGCAAACTTTCCCATTAGTGTATAAAGGTTTTGCATAAAAGAATTGTTTGTGAAATATTGAGTGTACTGGTATTTTCAGCTATCTGAGCAATCGCTCCTTGTGATGTATTTTCAGGTTTATTTTTATTTTGATACGTCTAACTGATGGCTCAGTTCATTAGGATTGTAAATTCAGCAATTCGTGATTTTTCGTTAGTATTTTTATTTGGCTCATATTATACTGTTCACGTTGCTGCCGCGCGCCAGGTGCAGAGCAGAAGCATACGAGTGCTTATGCAAGGCGGTGTATAATGTATCGAATTAGTTTTGTCTAATAACATTCTTCTTTTTTTCGCTGCGAACGGCCTGAGACCCATCAGGGGATCGTGGAGCATGAATCACTAGCCGTAAACAACTGGCTCATTACCCTCTTTTTTTCTTTTTTTTCAAGAAACATGCTTGTCGTACGTCTAAACAGTAAACAGTAGAACACTGGGGTCCGGACTCCAAAACTAAGCCACAGTTAGCGCAAATGTTATCGTGAAAAAAAAAAAAAACTTTAAAAGGAATGAAACTGCTGCGCCCGTAGAAATTGCCATCTGAACAACGAAGTGTTGTACTTTTATCAACACACCCTTCATTTTGTAACCTTTTTATTCCTATGCTTTTTTTCTCCTTCTTTCTTTCACTCTTTCCATTACTTCCAAAAGCTAACGCACCACGAAAAAAGAACACCTCATATAATTTGGAAAGGTTGTCTTTTTCTTTAATACGGTCAAGATGTAAATGTTTTCGTGTTGTGTTTCTCTGTCCCTTCTTCTCATTGTTCCAGGAGTTACTAGGTCAGCCCGATGTACAGAAAAGTTGGCGCCGATAAATGAGTCTTACTGAACAAAGCCCGCGTTGGACAAAAATCAGTAAACAAAATGTTGTCACTTAAATTCATCACTATTCCGCTGCATGTAAAAAAAGAGTAATCTGTCAAGTGCGCTGCCCCCCTAAAGCCCAGGCTCACCGTCGGCGTAGTTGGGCGGCATGAACCTCTCGAAGGCGGTGAGGGACTTTCCCCACTCCCTGTTCTGGAGGTTGTTGCAGCGTCCGTCGGGGGACCGGTACTTGGTCGAGGGGCAGCGCGGCACGGGAGGGCAGGCGTCCGAGATCACCGTGTTCTGGATGTTGAAGCGCTGCAGGCCATCGCGGCCCTGCGTCGAGTCCAGGTTGAACCTGCACCCAGGGTGGGGCACTCACACTGGTTGGCCACTGTTTCCTTCGAGTCACCGCCAAGATCGCGACGCATACCGTTTTTTTTCCCCTACACTTCGAAGTTTCAGTTACACTGCTCGTACAGCTTACAGACGACACGATGACAAAAGTCATCACGCCTGAAGCATGTTCGAAGCCAGTTTGCCTTCTTACATGCTTCGAAGATGTCTGTAGACAGTTCTTGTATGACCAATGTGACCGTCGTACGAGGAAGAGACACAGCCTCGGACAGTGTTTGCAGACTGTCTTTTGTGATGATGCATTAGCAGTGTGAGCGCGGTGTGAAAAAAAAAAGTATCCTAGTTATTTTATTTTTGTGTAGAACGCGGAGATCTTAGCCAATCACGGCGAAGATTAGTGCATTACGACGCAGATAATACGATTGAACTAGCAGAAATATGATGTGCTCAGGGACGTTGAACACGACTCTCGACTTGCTCATTTCCCCTGGGAATACCGTGTTGTTCAGATCGAATCGTGTTCTGAGTTTGTTCCTTCGCTAGGATCTCTCCTTTGTTTGCCGTGAATGGCTGCCTCTTGTGTTCTCTAGGAAATTGAGCTGACACGGTTTTTGTTTAGTGTGTGAGGAATAAACGTTTTGACGGAAAGAACAGAAGCTTAAATTCGTGCTTTTGGTCCGACAGTATAGTTAATACTACTACAAAAAAAAAAAAGCTTATGCGGTTTTTTTGTTGTAAAACAAGCCGGAAAAATCGGCGCCTGCGTATGGAAAGCTCGAACTTTCACGGATTGTGCACTGGACAGGTCAGTTTTACCGTGTGAAATTTCAAGGCGCAGTTTTCTTCCTGTAAATAATTACAGCAAAAGACATCCCTAAGTCAAGGTTGCGCGCGTTCGCAGATGACCGAGTTAGCGACGCTATTTACTTGTAGCGCCATCTCTCGAAAGGAGCAGCGAGCAGACGACTTACTCTGTTGTCTGCTCGCTGCGCCTACCGAGAGATGGCGCCACAAGTAAACATAGTCGCTAACTTGGTCATCTGCCAATACGCCTAACCATTGACATTAGTCCGTTTTTTTTATCTCTTTGTTTTTTTTTTTTTTTTTACAGGAAGAGAACTACGCCTTGAAATTTTACACGGCAAAACTGACCTGCTCAGTCCACATCCGGTGAAAGTTCGAGCTATGTATGTGCAGGCACCGAGTTTTCCGGCTCAGGAAGTTGCATTCATGAATCGTAACGATCGCCAGTTAAGCCTGCTTTCCGCTAAGCGGCAAAATGGCGGCGCAAACGACAAAATTAAAGATTAGAGTGCCGATACTCTAGTCATATCATATTTGGTGGCTCTGAATAGCACGTTTGAGATATTGACATGGTCTTACTTTCTTGCCAGTTCCCTGGTGGCTTCCAGTCCGATGAGGCCGTCCCTTCCGAGAGACTGCACGATGGGCTTGGACCCGAAGAAGGCGGCGTGCAGCGACGCCGTTGTTCGTTTTTTCGCGAACTTGCCTGGGAAAGACACCAACTCAGATTAGCCGGGAAGTAAAGCAAAAATAGGAAAGTAAGGAAAAAAAGGTTTGTCGTTAGATGTTTAGACAGTGTGAGGTTAGGATCTGCCAGGCTATGGCGGCATCGTTGACCGCCGTAGATGTGAAAACTACCCAGTGCGGTACAACCGCTATACTGTGGTCTTTAGCATGGGTCAGACGCAGTAGTGATACACCACAGCGCGCCGGTGCGATATTTGTCAAAATCGACACGGGCATGGGTGGAGATTGAACCAAGTATTCCTGGGTTCCGCATCGCTAGCTTCAGCTCCACGTGCTCCAAGCTGCCGCGCAAAGCATCTTGGGAACCCATTGGTCACACTTTTAGTTTTGATTTGCCAACGTTCGCTTCCAATACAGTGCTTTCATTTTCGAAGTTGTGACTTTTTTAAAATTAATAATGCTCTAGGCGTTGCCTGCCAATACGGACAGAATGCTGGGGCACGTTTCTTTGAGCTCCCGACGTGCCAGAGTTTGTGCTCAGGAGCACAGGACTGTGATAGCATATGGAAGAAAAAGTATACTGGGCCGGTCGTCCTGTTGCATCGTCTCCTCAATGTCATTGGCTTCTTAAATGATCCGTGAGCCGGGAGAATTATGCTGCATTCTGGAGTGGTAGCCGTGCCGCCAGCATGGTATGGGACGCGGCCGGCCGTAATACTACTCTCGCTAAGTTTAGGCAGGTCTTTACGGCCGCTGGAGGTCCGTGTTTCAACGGGGGATCTCAGAAAAATGAATGGGTGCAATGCAAGCAAGCGCCGACTTTGTTCTCACGCAATGCTGAGATGTACTAGTTCGTCAACGGGGCAATCGAAACCGAAACCTTGCTATTCCTCTCCGTGACCAAATAGGTCCCATAACGCAACGCGCGCAGTGTTGCGTGCAGGGATTTTTGGAAGTAGTCTATTCTCCAGGAAGGTGAAGAAGTCGCGCACAAACTCCATGCAACAAATGTGCTACCAAAAAAACAAAAAAAACGGCGCACTACGTTTGGCAGCACGCTCTGCTTTGTTTGGGGTGCAACCAGCGGCGTAGACTTTCCATTTTCCCGTGGGGGAGAGAGGGCGGGGGGGGGGGGGGCAGGCTGAGAAGTTCTCCGGGGGGGGGGGGGGGTGCTTTCCGCGCAATTGTTTCTTACACCGGCAATTATCAGTAGTTTAGTTTAGGGGGTACATTTTACAGCGTATGTATATCGCCATGTGTCCGTCGCTGTGTGCGTTATTTTGTTTACATGCCACTACTAGAAGCTTGTTACATGGCACGCAAACAGCGTCTCGGTAAGGATCATGGCCCTGGAAGATGGGGGGGGGAGGGCTCTGCCCCCCTCCCCCCCGGATCTCACCACGGGGGGCACGAGCCCCGATGCCCCCTCGCCCATAGTCTACGCCTATGGGTGCAAACCTGCCACTCTTCCGACGCCTCATTCATAGGCGAACGCCGCCGGGCGAAGTTTGTCGCTTATTCGTACTATATTCGCTTCGTGAAGTCCAGCTTTTACGCAATAACTGAGATTACTTATACATTACTTTTTCTTCAGTGAACACGGAACACCAGTTTTGTGACCTCTACAGTCAGTTTAGCAGGTCGTGAAATACAAGACGATTGCAGTTAAATAGTGTTCGGTTTCCGTCAAGCTAAAAGGAAGGAATCATAGCTGAGTACTGACTTACGTCCGGCGACTTCCGGCTTTCCGATTTGATTTAATTCATTTTGAGAGATTGGACACTCGTTATATTATGTTCGTTATTGTCAAATGCGGGTGTACGTTTGACGAACACAAAAGGAAAATTACCAGCAATGTTTGCGCGTAAAAAAGTGCAATAAATGTAAAGAACAAGGCCTTTCGCAATCTAAAGCCGCGGTCATACTGCCAACATATAATACGCAAGACAGTTCGCAGACACCGTCCGAAGCGCGCTGTCTTTTTTTTGATTCTTTTTCTTTTTTTGACCATTCTGTCACACTAGTTATGCACAAATGCTGCTCGATTCACAATGACGCTGTCTTGAACATATGTGAATCGAACATGCTTCGGACATCTCTGAGGCGTATCCGCATGTTACTTCTGTCATCATGTCTGCAGCTAAAACCGCGCCTTTTGTGTGATCCATGAGCAGCCTGACTGCGGCTTTAGTGCTACTTTTTCTTGTCAGCTAGCATAGACCTTTTTTTTTTTCGTACTTAGTACTGAGGAATTTACTAATTTGACCCGAAGAGATCTGATGGGTAATTTTACGTTCGGGAAAGGGGCGACGAGCGGACGGGGAGATATTTGCCTGTCGGAGCTTTCAGAACTCACGGCATACTCCTAGCGCTCAAATGTTTCTCGCACTTCACGACGCTCCAAGCACGCATGCATGCAACAATGGCGTTTAGGCCACTGGCAACGTTTGCCACTTCTGAGATTTCAACCTTCGGTTCCTGAACCATTCAGTTTTTACTTATAGATCGTAATCTTTATCTGCTGGAGTCCACCCCGACGCTCGCTGTCTTTTAACACAGTATGATACGTCCTCGGCACTAAACACCGAAAAATAAGTGACATAGAATGCGTGCAATCTGTCACCATATTATATCCCTCAAGTTGCCCGCAATGCTACGGAAAGGTAGGTAGATAAAAGTTAACTCTTGAAAATGCTCTATTGCCATAAACACTCTCTACATAAACATATTTTCTTAGGGCTATGCGTTTTCGTTCATACCATCTACAAGGCGGCACGGAATGGTGAAGCGTAGAAGAAGCCGCGCACCGAAAGTGCTCCCGACGCGGTCTATCATGATCAGCGAACCGCACCAGCCATCGATATATTTGCATCGTTAATGTGTTATGCAGCGCCCACCTAACTTATCTGGAACACGCGAATGGTGACCTATCGTGGGAAAGCTATCCCGTGGTGGCCGCACCTGGAAAACTACTCTACAACGAAGCGCTCTATGGAACAGTCCGAGCAGGCGAGGCCGCTCGCTGGACCGTGGACACGACAGCAACTTCGCCGCGCACAAGGATGCATAGGTGACTGCCGAATCAGTGTAATTATGATTTAATCAGCAAGCATTTAATACGTAGATTGCCTCGCAGGCAAAATGGCTGTGTTGTCCCCGGTCCAGCAGCGATTTCGCGGCGTCCCCTGCTGGGACATGTTCGATTGAGCGATACGTACTTAACGACATTAAGCAAATCTTCGGCTACTGCCAGGACAGAGCTGCCATGAGATAAGACGCCGTTCTTGTGTTCGGGCTAAGTTTGGTCAGCACGATACATTGCTCTAAAAGAAAGGCTTATTAAAAGAAAAAAGATGTGGTAAAGTTGTTTTAATTTCGCCCTTGTTTTGTTATACTTGATAGAGCTCTCTAAGTTTTGACAATAACTCCGCACGACTCACCATCGTTGAGAAGGGTCCTCTCGGCGTCTTCGATTCCGCGAACGATGCTGAGACTGGCTCTGCCGGCGATGTCCAGGTCGTCCTTGCTGATCTTGGGGATCGACACCCTCCTCGCAGTCACCGTCACCGGGCGGCTGAAGTCAACTGCGCAAAAAAAGAAGGGCCAACTATTTCCGGTCTAAGTTGGAGTGGTTTACGACAGTTTCTTAAAGGCAACAGACACGAGTACTTGTTCTCTGTGAACCATGAAAACAGTGTCTTGTTCGTGCTGTTCACGCAGAAGGTAACGATCAGGCGAATCGGATGGTCAATCATTTGTACCATTAAAGTTAATAAAGGAGCTTTCGACGTAAAAAAAACAACTTTTTTTGCGTTGTGTTTTTCGATTTGAGGAATAGACACGCTTAGTCACGTGAAAACCACCACCTGTAAGGTGTCTCGTTTAAATTCTCGGTTCATTTTGAAAGCTACCCTCTAGAAAGATAGTTCATTACTAGGTCTATACACTATCCCCAAAGAACACGACACTTTTGATAAGCGACACTTCAATTTAGCTATCAGAAATGAAACGTCGGTCTATTTAACACGCACAACCGCGTTGTTGGTAGACACGGCTTTCAACCTGCACAAGCGGCAAAATTCTCGAAGCAATGAGCACGAAACCTAGACCAGAACCCTCGCTATATGAGCCACCTTGAGCTATCCTATTGTGCATCTTCAGTGAGACCACCGCAAAATCCCAAATTAACGCCCAACTACGGTGAAGGAATAAAAAAAATGGGCGACTTTCTTCCTGTTGTTGGTTGGGGGGTGGGGGGTCGATTTTGTGGCATATAGCCCAGAGGAAGAAAATTCAAACAGCCAATTTTATTCGTTAGTGAAGTGCCGCTCTACGTGTTCCGGTGGCAGCCGGCGTGTTCAGCGGGCAGCAAACTTTGGTCGTGGCGCCGCACTTGGACAGCGCCAGGTCTTCGATGGCGTTGAACTGGAATACGCAGTGGCTCAGGGGCTGGCAGATCCTGGCTCGCCCGTGGACAGCGTGCAGTCGGACGCCGGCCTGTTGGCCGCGGGGGCTGCCGCCGCCGGCGCCGCCTGCTGGCGCTGGCTCTGGCCCCGATTCCGGCCCTGGCCGCGACCTCGGCCGCCATTTCCTGGTGAAAAGGAAGACGCGTTCAAATGTCATGGTCGCTGATAACTTGTGCAACGCGGGGCGGGGCGATTCCCGAGCGTTTCATTTTCGCTCCTCGGCCAATAAGTTTGTTCATAGGAACGTCCAAGGACCAATCACGAAGTAGGAAGGTGAACATAATGTGGCATACCCTGCGTCCGTCTCTTAAGCTCTCAGTGCATGGCCATAGAAAAAAATGCCGTAAATTGCTGGGCGATTGGGTTGCACACGTGAAACGTTCTAGAATCACGTGACATCAGGTCGCGGGACGTAAATATTCCCGCTAGACTTAGTGGGGAAACTGAATTGGTGTGTCTGTCACGGGACGTTAATTTTGCCGCTAAATTTAGCGGGGATATTGACGCCACTGATGCCACGTGACTTATGCACCCATTCAACTTCCCGCTAAATTTAGCGGGGAAAGTGAATTGGTGTGTAGGTCTGTGACGTCCCATAATGCAACTCTGCGCGCGTTGCATTATGGGATGTCACAGGCCCCGGCTTCACAAAGCGCGGCTTCACGAAATCCGGAGAAACTACTGGGTGATTCAAGGAGACGCCAGGCTCTTTAAATCGACCGCAAAATTCGGTTTCTTAACCTATCGCGCTACGATTTTGTGCAGCGTTGCCCCCAGATGGTGGATTTTTTTTGTTAAATTTGCAAAGAGCGAACTTACCTGAGGAAAAAGTAAAGAAAGAAAAAGGCTTAACTCCTATGGAAACGCAGCGACGCCACCGGTCTTCAAACAACACGGCGCCGTTTCGCACGGGAGACAAGAGATGGCGCAAGCGGTCGCGATGCCAACTTCGCCAACGAACGAGCATACGGCGCCGAGAGCCGGCGTGTTTAGCAGACGATCTTTTCGACTCAAATGCGGCGCGCGTTCCGCAGGCGGTGACAGTCGCAGAAACAAAAACAGGCGCGGTAACAACAAGGAACTGCAGTTCCTTGTCTGCTAAAGACGCCGGCTCTCGGCGTCGTATGCTCGTTCGTTGGCGGCAGTTGGCGTCGCGACCGCTTGCGCCATCTCTTGTCTTCCGTGCGAAACGGCGCCGTGTTGTTTGAAGACCGGTGGCGTCGCTGCGTTTTCATAGGAGCTAAGCCTTTTTCTTCCTTTACTTTTTCCTCAGGTAAATTCGCTCTTTGCAAATTTTACAAAAAAAATGCACCATCTGTGGGCAACGCTGCACAAAATCGTAGCGCGATAGGTTAAGAAACCGAATTTTGCGGTCGATTTAAAGAGCCTGGCGTCTCCTTGAATCACCCTGTGACAAAGAACGTCATAAAAAAGAGAATCCCGCATTCAGAAGTTGAATACGGTTTATACTCCATCTCACGAACGTCTGCAGTAAACACAAAGGCGTAAGCATGTGAGCCTTGCTCAGAAGAATGCTTTTGTTTGTAACGTGAACTCTTGCATATGAGTCGCTTTTCAAAGCCACACGCTCGGGCCCATGCCTTTGTCTGCACTGCAATGTTGGTGAGATGGAGTAAAGTAGCTATCAACGTTACTAGATTACCTCAGTTGTGGAACTTTTGCGGTGGGGGCTACTCCTCACTCCCTTCAGTCCGCTTCCTGTCGTTTGAAGCGCCATCTAGATTTTCCTTTCAAAGCTATGTCTTTCATAGAGTACGGTGAAACGCGATCTATAGACTGCGCTTAAATACATAAGTGTTCCTTCTAGTCCCTTTTGTTTTGTTATTTCGTGAATTTATTCTGAACTTATCTTACTGGACTTATTTAACGCAGGCAACTGAGTACTAAAGCAGTTTAAACTGAGCAATACTGCGAGGAATAAATGCCGCATGAAAAGGGAGCGTGACAGTTCTTTGTTTTCATGTCGCAGGTTTTGGTATGTTGAGTCGTATCCGAAAACATGTAATTGTTGCGTTGATACTGATCATAACGCACGACCATACCTGACTTTCGAAAAACATATACAGTGGTAAACACAAACGAACATTTTCTCACCAGTTCTTTTGTCCGCCAGTTTGTGTTTCGAGTCCTTACATGCACGCGCACAAGTGTGTGTGTGTGTGTGTGTGTACATGCCCAAAGTTTTCGTGTTTGTGTGTGGCTATAAAATATGGTGAATTTTGAGGTATTCGCGAAACATTCAAAATATTCTGGGAATCGCGTGATATACAAGACCATCCCTGTGTTATTTTAACTAGGCTAAGCCACACGGTCGTCGGGTGACACCATCTGAAGGAACAACATGACAATTTACACATATATTTGTTGAATATTGTTCGCACGATAACTGGATGTCCATAGGCTGTTGAAAGTATAAAACACCAACGTGCGCTACAGGTCGTGAATAGTGCTAAAGAAAAGGCAAATGCCCGATAGCGTAGCTCCTGAAATTGCTCTGTTTGGACGAAATCGCGTGGGGAGAAAAGCATTTATACAGGCACACGCTCCCGCTGCCGCCCGAGCCTCCGAAAACGAAGCACAGGAATTGTGCGCTGGAATGCACTATACTGCTCGAGTAGAGATGCATTTCATGCGAACGCGATCGCGCTATGGCTTTCGTTCCACTATAATAGACGCTTTCAAAAGTGAGGGTCACTTGTAGATATTGCTAAAAAAAAAGGGTATCCTGGTCGATTCCGTTTTTCAATATTCGTGCGTATGGCACGTGATTTGCTCGCTTTCCGTAGCGACTAACAGTGAGCATGCTGGGTTGAAGAGAACGCACTCTGGACTGAGGAGTTGTATATTGGAAAGGTGTATAGTCTATAGACCATTCCGAAAAGGGGCTTCTGGTCGGTGCCATTTTCAGAGCTCGTGCATATGTCGCGTGTTTCGCTCGCTTTCCACACGCTTGTGCCCATGCCTTTGTCTGCACTGTAGTCTGCACTACAATGCTGATGAAGTATGGAAGCTGTCAACGTTATTCGCGGTGAGAAGCTCGTTAGGAGCGCTTCTGTTTTCTTTACTATAGGTAGTGCACGTGCTACCCACGTGGTTGTTTTAATCTTCATAGTGCATAGACGCTTGGCATTGCACGTGCTTGTGCCAGCAGAGAAGTTGAAGCATCCTCACTCTGGGTTGCGAAAAACTCCACCAGGCGGCGATAGCTGTCAACTTTATTAAATTACCTCAGTTGTGAACTCCCTTCAGTCCGCCTCCCATCGTTTTAAGTACCGTCTAGATTTTCCTTTCAAAACTATGTGTTTTTTTAGCATGGCCTCGTGCGCTTCGGGATCTCGGAGGCCTTGATTACACTCGTACTGCTCTGGAGCGAGTCGAATAGAGCGGCCGGAGAAGCCTTCGCGCACGCGCTTCGTGATCTCGGAGGCTATGTTCAAAGAGTACGGTGAAACGCGATCTAGACTCTGCGCTTCGAGACGTGAGTATTCCATGGAAATGCACTGCTGTTACCATAGACAGCCGTCCCCCAAAACACGGTGGCGCGCCGAACGACGGGATGCGAGCCGTGGGGAGAGGAACAAAGTGGGGGGGGTACTGCTTGTGCAATCAGTGTTTATGAGCAGTTCCGTAATTGAGCTAATCTAGTAAGGTTGGTAGCTGTTGCGCCTATTATTCGAGTGCGCCACTGTCTGTGCAATAAACTGAGCATCTTTTGGACGTGAGGGCTCCGCCAGCGTGCAGTGTGAACTCGGCTCAGCTCGTATTGAGAACGAGTACCGCGTCAGCGTTTGGTGAGGACTCAGATCGCATCACGCGTACCCTGCCCAATGGATGGATGGATGGATGGTAATGGCTATACCCTTTGTAACGGGTGGCAGCTTGCGCCACCTAGCCTAACATTTCGTCAACTCTTCTTTTTTTAATTTGTATAAATTTTGTTTTAACACAACTCCCCCGCCCCCTTTTAAAGTGTTTCCATTGCTTATTTTTATCTGTAATTTTACCTCTCCCCAAATCTTTTCCACCAATCTTCCAGTCTCCTCTTAGTTACCGCAATTCTTTCCCTATCCATTCGTCCGTCCATGTCTGCGAATCCCAGTGCCCCCTCCAAATCCGTAGTCATCCCCCCCAAGAGGGTGGGACGAAGCCCCGTCCACCTTAAAATTACACGTTCTATATTTCCCTTTCGCGGTTGCATATGTTGCTTGGAGTGTCAATTTCCTGGAATTTAGCCCTATATGTTTTCATTCTTAGCACTCCCGTTCTAGCTTCAAACAGTAATGAGCTCCCCAATGAATGATCATACAACTGTTCCTTTTTTATTTCTTGTTTTGGTGCCCAGTATGTTGGTAAACCTGATTTTCCCTTCATTCTCTCTTCCCACAATTTCCTCTCTGTTTCCTTTACTCTCTTTTGTACTGATATGCTCTGATCGGCCCTATCTCGTTCAATGTATTTAGATCTCAGCTTGCGGGTTTGGTTAGTCCACTTAGTGTTTAGACCTTTCATATATAGATACTGGTACACTTTCGCTGCCCACCGTGCATCCTCAATTTCAGCTAGTCTTTGTTCAAATTTTACTTTTACTGATCGCTTCTCTATTCTCAAAAGGTGCCCAACCCATATCCCCCTGTACTCACTCATTTGGTGTATTCCCATGTGCCCCCAATGGCAACCTACCCACACTCCTTTGCTGTATCTCTAAACCTGCCTGGATTTCTGACCTCATACACAATACCGCATTACCAAATGACAGTCCTGGCACCATGACTCCCTTCCATAGACCCCTAACGACTTCATATCTATTATAGTACCAAAGTGCTCTGTGTTTCATAATAGCTGAATCTCATTTCCCCTTCTTTATTACAATATCTTCATGGTCTTTTATATACTTTCTTCTCTTCACTTAACCATACTCCCGGATATTTGTACTTTTCTACGTGTTCTATCACTGTGTCCTGTATCTCCAGGGGTTCTTCCTTCTGTCGTTCAAAACTATTATACCCGACTTGTCCCTACTGAATTTTAGTCCTAAACTGCCCCCTTCCCTGCTGCAAATCCTAATCAGTTCCTGTATTGTATCACGATTTTCTGATACGAGTACAATGTAGTCTGCATACATTAACCCTGGCAATACTTGATTTACTTTATGTCCTTCCTCCATGTATGTCAGGTCAAAACCTAGATTGCACTGCTCTAATCTTTTTTCCATCTCACTGAGGTATATCATAAAGGGCAGGGGACACAATGGACAACCCTGTCTAAGATCTCCTTTTATTGCAGCTGGTCTTGTAGTTTCGGCTTCCCATGTTATAATCACACTATTCACCGTATAAACCCGATCTAGAAACTTAGCTATGGTTCCCCCTAATCCATATCTCTTCAGTGGGTCCCAGAGTTTTTCCTGATTCACATTGTCATATGCCCCTTTGATGTCCAAAAATGCTACCCATAATTGCCTTTGACTTGCCACTGCTATCTCTATGCACCGAGGGATTACGAATAAGTTATCATCTAGTCGTCTATCCCTTCTGAAACCGCTCTGAAGCTCCCCAGAATCTGCTTTCTCTCTGCCCAATGTTCCATTTTTCTTTTTACAATTTGCATAGCTAGTCTGGGGTGAGTATGCCGCGAGCGCAGCTGACTCAGTAGGCAGCGCGCCTCGTGGCCGAAGCGGTTATCGCGCGTGCCTTCCACGCAGAAAGCTCCAGGGTTCGATCCCGGGGAGCACCATAGCCCTTTTATTTATTCTTCCAATTTAGATTTCTGGTAGCTCTCGAGAACCGTATGTTGCTTCCGTTCTAGGTTAGAATGTTCTGAGCGCCGAAATGTTCCAGTCGAATGTTCCAGCAGCCCCACGCGTGCACAAAAAAGGGGCTCCGCGTAACCAGCCGGACTCAGTTTCGCATCAGCGTTCGATCCTGCTGCTTCGCCGCTTTCTGACGCCCGCGACGCTCTGTTGTTATCTTTTCTTTTCCTTTTTATTTTTGGGCACAAGTTCGCCCCATTAAACGTTTCCAGTTTCCTCAGTTATTCCTTTGTTTTGTCACTTCATTATTCGTGACAATATTACTGAAGTTACCTTGCCCTTACATAATACCTCCTGCTCCATTTCCAGTCACTGGCTACCTCCTCCCATAAGTATCTCGTCAACCACCTGCCGTAGTTTCAATTCTGGCCTGTTTTGCCTAGTGACTCTATATCAGTTTCATTGGTATGCCGTTTGGACCTGTCGCAGTTTCAGCCGGGACGTTTCCTTCTGTTTTTTTTTTTTCCTTTCGTCTGTGGTTATTTTCTTTTTAGAAATGGCGACCGCCACTGTTGCTTGATGGAGTTTTGAAAAGGGTCTCTTTGAGTCAGAGCGATGCATGGAAGACTCCGGAGCGAGGGTTTCTTTTCGTACTTTGAGAGCGTTTTCTTTGCCCACAATGTTGTGAAACTGTCACGTGCTCACGATTAAACAGGCTCAGCGCTATCACGGCACAGTGTGTGACCAGACACGACGCTATTCAAATAGATACGACCGTTAGTGACCGAATGAAACAAAAATCACACAACCCGGTGGTCAAAGCCCAAAGCTGCGAACCTCTATCTGAAGAATATTTGCTAAAGCGGCCAATAGTTCCTAAGCTAACCTCTCTTCAGTGAGGCGATATCGTAGTTTTTGTGAATATTTCGCGCTTAACGCATTTTTGCTTTTCTGTATCTTTTATAGCTCTCCGCCATACAAATATTTTCCCATTTTATCTTTAACGTCTTCTACGTTCTTCGAGCTAAAATATCCCCGGCAGGCTTCCGTATCGCCTGTTTATCTAGCGATTAAGTTGTACGAGGTCGTTCCAAAGGCGTCGAATCGATATTATTCGTATCAACATTCCTAAGCAAAAATAGCTGATTCCACATATTTTCGAGCCAAATTGACTGAGTCACACTATCGTAATATGTTTGTGATTAGATTACATACTCATCTTCAAGAATGTTATTTCCGTAAGAATATGTAAATATTTTTTTTACTTGGAGATATGCGGGCAGAAACTGGAGGTATGCGAGAACGCCAGAGCTCTCTGTTGTAGTTATTAGTGGGTAATGAAACGAGTTCCCATTCAGTTCCACCGATGCAAAATGGAATGGCGCACGTTCCCTGGTTCCTCCTAAAAAGAACGGAGTTCCAGGAACGCCGCTCCTTGGAACGCCGTTCCGTAAAACACCGTATTGTCCCCACTGCGCTCGCTCGAACGCTTTAGTACGCGAAACGCCGGCGGTACGTAGTTTGGCTTCCGCATTTGAACGCGTTCGACGAGGCGCAGTGGGGACAACGCAATGTTGTACAGAACGCCGTTCCAAGGAACGGCGTTCCTGGAACGCGTTCCTTTTAGGAGGAACGAGGGAACGCCGCCGTTCCATTTTGCATTGGTGGAACTAGAATGGGAACTCGTTACATTTTTGCTGGAACGGAAAAAAGGAACGGCGTTCCTTTTTTCGTCCTCTGGGTGATTTCTTTATTTCTAAGAGTGAATTTCTAAAAGTATAAAATTTTAAAAGTATAAAAACAATAACTTTATGAAGAGCAGGATCTCGTTAACTTTTTGGTTACTTATCTAAGGGTTTATTTTGTGGGATCCTCGCTTGGTAACAGTCGGGTGCAGGAGTGCTAGTGGACATCGATTCTTTTTTCAGTGCCCGAGACTGCGGTACAGAAATGCAAAACTTTTAGTCGAAAGGAAAGACACAGAAAGAAGGACGTTTCAAACTCAGCTACTTTCTTTGCTTCCACGAATCTTCATACGCCCAGAAATCTAAGGCCGACTACAGCCATCACTGAACTTCCACAAAGGCCTACAGTTAAAACAAAAGAACAGGTTACCAGACATCGAACGCACTCTTGCAACCCAAACATTGGTCACTTGGAAGATTCACAAAAATTAACCTTTATTTCTTCTCCCTTGTCTCCTCCCACCTTTCAAACTGAACAACGAATCCAACCTTCACAAAGAAGGACTTGCAGTTTTCAAGACCTTCCAAAAGCCCTACCCTCTTCTTCACTTGCTCGTCTTGCGTACAGCAACATCGAGAAGCAACTGTTGTTAAGTTCGAACAAGGGACTTTGTTAGATTGAAACGTGTGATGTTGTGTAAAACGCTCGTGCGATATGAGGTAACAGTTCATTTGGCTCGTCTCAATCTGCCCACCACAAACATGAATATGGTTAAAAGCTGAGATTTTAAAGGTGAAATATATCAACAAATGAAACTCTACTTCCGCTTGTTTTCTTCTCCTGGTGCCCTTCCATCACGGCATTCAAATTCGTATGTTGCCATTTAATGGAATAGATAAAAAAAAACCTTGCTTGACCTAACTAAATATGGTAATCAGCAAAATACAAATGTAACGTATATGTAACGATACGTTCCATTTTTTTAACTGTAACGGGAACGAGTTTCTTTTTCACATATGGAACTTGTAATGGGAACGCGTTCCAAAATCAGAAGAAACAAAGAACAAACTTTCGTTCCTTTTTTTTTTTTTAGGAACGTGTACAACACTGGGACAAGGGCAGCTAGCTTTACGTCTACCCACTAATCATCCAGGCTTGGGCTCGGCACTCGGACGTCTCCCGCGCGCTCCCCGTCTTCTCCTCTCTCTCAGTTTCTGACCGCATAAGTTGCATTGCTCGTGTCCAGTCTATCTATATAGATAATATAGATTTATGTCCATTCCCCTCATCACTTCGCGCTGTCTCTCAATTCTTTAGCAACTTTCGTTTTTACTGTTTAACAGATTAGTGCAAAGCTAAGTTTGGTAGAGGTATAGAGGGGGATGTCCACAGGCTTTGTCTATTCTACTTAGTGTTAGCCGTGGGACGCCTTCTGAGCATGCGCAATGGCTCTTTTCCGCTGAATATCAGACGCCGCGCTTGCGGCCACAGCCCCAATGACGCGGCATTTTTCGCCCGGGAGATAAGCGCCGAAAAATGTGTGTGGAACTGAAAATAACGGCGACTCACCTCTTCGCTGTGCCTGACCGACGCTGACCAGGAGCAGGAAGCAGGCCAGAGCAGCGGCCACGTTCCAGTGGGAGAGCCGCATTCTTCAACCTGCACCAGGAGGTGAAGGCGCCCACTGAGCTGCTGCGATCCCTCTCGGTGCTCGAGTACCGCCGACCCGTGCCCGGACTGTGCCGGCAGTGCGGGCGGCGATAGGAAACGCCGACATCCGTCGGCCGTTGGAAGTCGCGCATCCTCGGAGGACACGCGGCATACGATAAGCACGTCTTCCTGATCAACCCTGTCTCCGCTCGAACAGGCCGACTGACTGTGGAAGCTGGAGCTTTGTCTCGGAGAGATAGGTCCCCGAGCTTCCGCGAGAAGCCTTCACAAAGTTTCCGGCTGTGACCTTGGGTCTCGGCTGATGACTGGCAAGCGCTGGATCGCCCTCGCTCTGTACCTTTCACCCGTGGTCACACCCGCTAATATATCATACAAAAGACAGCCTGCAGCACACTGTCTGAGCGGTCTTCCTTGTATGACGGTCACATTGGTCCTACAAAACTGCTTGCAGAAATGTTCAGAGCATACATATGTATAAATCCAACATGCTTTCAATATTCCTGAGGCGTGCCTGCAAATAATTTTGTGATTGTGCCTACAACGAACACAGTCATCTTTTGTATGAGGTAGGAGCAGTGTGACGGTGGCTTAATGACTTGTCCACATATGCAGCACAAGCGCTATAACTCAACGCCATACGCGCTACATCAACGCTCTATCAGCGCTAAGCTACATGCATAAAGCCCTCATTTTCCAGTTCACGCAACAATGCAGCGCTGACATTAGCGATGATGCGGAGGCTAACTTAGCAGCCATCTCAGCGCTGGGACGCATCCGTGAGCCGGGCTGTAAAAAATTGGTTTTGATTTCGCATTAAAAAAATAATGAAAAAAAAAACATTTTGAAGTTTGCTTAAAAGCAGGGAAGTGTCGTAATGCTCTCGAAAAACAGCCAATTGGTTATACCATAGCCTCCTCTTATACTGACAAGGCCTGGCACATCGCCGCGAGACGCGGCCGCCGAAAGTGAAAAGGTAGAGCGGCGGACAGCGATGAGAGAAGGACGCATGTAACAGGCGCCCTGCTGCAGGCGAGACGACCTGGCTGCACACTAGTCCCGAGTGATGGAATGTCCGCTCGTGCTCGCTGCGTTTCCTGGCGCTACCGCTTCTTGTCCGCGTCTGGTTTAAAGCCGTGTTTCGGGTACTCGCCTCTGCAAAAGCTGTGCGCTGACCACAGGCCCCCCCAGAAATGCTCTGTGCTACCAGATCCGCGCGTTCCAAACCTGCGACCGGGCACTTCTATGGCTCTCGTCGTCGAACTGCCAGGCTTTGTGAGTATAGAGGGGGCTATGGCTATGTGTCCACGCCTTGTGTACCAAAAAGCAGGCACACAAAAGCAGGACCTTGCTGCTGCGTAGATACCTTCTGCAACGTGTGTACCTTCTGCAACGCTTATTATTATTTTTTTGTCGGCAAGAGCAAGTAGGAATAACTATTGGAAGCCGAAGCCATGACGTCATGTGCAAGTGTGTACTCAACCTCTTCATGGGAGGCCTTATTGGGTAAAGTGCGGTGTACGACCCGAAAAGACCAAAGATTATAGTTGGTGACAGGTTAGCGATAGGGTCGAAGCGCGCACTCGTTGATTTCCATCTGCTCTGGCCGTGCCTGCGCCGAAGTGCTATCAAGGAGGATATAAGCGCTGAAGAAGGCGCTTTTATATTGTCGTCCTGTCACCCACTATAGTTCCCGACCAGCTGTTGCTTACATAAGCTATCCTAGACAACACTTCTTGACTGTTCGTTCTAAATTTAAGGTCAGCACCAACTAGGCTCGTAAGTGATCGATTAACTACCCATTAATCGATCAATGCTTTAATCGCGATTAATTTTTAACCGGTTAATCGGTAAAATTTTGACGAACCAAAAGAATAAAAATTAACCGCTTTCACCACGCAGACGTAGAAGAGTACACCTGTGAGAAGGGCAAACTTTAGCTAAAATTTAGGTAAAAAGAGGCGAGATTTGTAACTCCAGACCAATGCAAAGGTTTCACGTGTCCTGGCCACTTCAATGACCTGAGAGTCTCCGTTTAGCGAAGGTGGTGGTGGTGGTGGTAAAAACTTTAATTGAGTCTGTTCAGTGATGAAGCCCCCGAGTCAGGTCCCCAAGTCCAAGGCCCCGCAGGCCACGGCTACCCGTCTAGCCCGTTCGAGCAGCGCCGCTGCCGCTCGGGCCGTGAGCTGAGTAGAGCGGCCTCCCAGAGGTTGTAGTGGGGTTAGGAACGGGCATGACTCCTACCCCAGACAGGGGAAGGGGCAGTTTAGTCGAAGTACATACTATTGTGGACAATCAAAGGAGATCGCTCTCACACTGCCCCATGCAGCCGAATTAACGATATGTGAGTGTGTTCTTCATCTGTTCTCAACTACACATCGAGGTTGATTCATAATCGAAATTCTATACCGCTTATCACATATTCAGCAGAATTTTTCTTTCATTTTTTTCGAATTATTATGCATGAAAGTAAATAGACCGATTAATCGATTAATTAGTCAATTAAAGCGTGGCGATTAATCCGGTTAAATTTTTTAATCGACGCCCAGCCCTAGAAACAACGTTTCTCTGTAGTTATTTACATTAGCTACATTAATCCCTGCCGTCGTCCGCTCATGGCCAATTCTTCATCCCTCTCACGCGAAACTTTGTCAGTGCTTCTGCTTCGGCGCTGCCTCATAAATACACTTAAACTGAATACGCAATATATAATCTCCAAGACAAGTGTAAAACTTTACTTGTTCACTCGACTTTCATGTTATCAATTAATGTGTCTTTAAGCGCGTGATGAGTTTTGTCACTGTAACCCAGGTGTTGGGGACTTCGTGCTTCAAATCAAAGATACATTTATACCACAGTCTACCACAGTCGGTTTTATTACGCCACCGCTGCCGCCGTGTATCGTGGACTGTATACTTTGTTTCACCTTATGTTGTACCGCAGCGAAGGCTAGAAGCGCGAGCTCATAGCGTTGGCGGCTGCTCTTAAGTCACGAGAGCTTATGCCGCCGAGATGTGCCCCAGAGCAAGGAGCTCGCGCTTGTAGCCTTTTCTGCGGTACACCATAAGCTGAAATAGGGTATAGTTCTTCACAGCACGCGCGACAACCCCGCTGAGAGAGCAGAGCGCGAGGCGGCACGTGCTGTCTCGTGAAGTGGCGCCAGCCCCTTATGACTACAATTATGGCGGCGTCACGCATGCGTGGAACGCTTAGTGATATCGGTCTATTGATAAGATGTAGTATGTATGCTCTGCCATTATAATATGTGTACATCGTGAGTAATGCCCCGAACTGTACCCCCTGTGTGTTAAAGGAGCAGTCGTTATCATTGTCAGAATTGAGATAAACTATCTTACTGCAGAAACCGTTTCAACCCGGGCAATCTGATTCCTGGGTAGTGCATGGAAGGGGGAGGGGGGCGGTATTTTGATGTTTTTTTTAACGGGCAATAAATTTTAGTTCTTCGACATTACAATGTATACCGTCCTTTCAACCTGTTGCGTTTTAGCTATTTTGGGCAGTGGATGCAAAAAGACGCACCAGAACGTTCCACATTTGCCTTACGTGCAAAAACGCAAATAGTAATGAATTTGCTTAAAGTTCGACATAAACGAATAACACCTTATTATGTACATATAGTAGTTCTGCTATTCAATCAAACTAGACTAGTATTCAAAACGACACTGAAGACATTGCAAACTCGCAATAGAAGCTTAAATGATTGGCACCTCATTCGGCAGTATGCGCACAAGAAATCCGGGAGACTTACAAACCGTAAATGTATTGATAAAGCTTCGAAGGTTTCTTAGCGAAAATTGGATTGTGGCTTTTTTGAAGTGTCGCATACATCGTTCCTATGGAAGCTGGGATATGCCGTAAAAGCTTCGACGTGTTTGTCACCTCGTCTCTTTTGTGTTGGGACTACTACTGTGTAGTATCATCGCGTGAGCGAAGTGCAGGATGAAACAAAAAATACTAACGAGAGAATTTAAGTACCTATTTAGACAAGTTGTTACTTTGTTATTACTCCACCCATCAGCAGTTCTTACACTATGATGTCGAACACGCGGGAAGAAAACTTGGGCAAAGAAACTTGTTGAAACCTGATTGGAAATTTCACCGTATCTTCAGCTATCCACTCTCAAGTATCGCCGCTCTAGAGCACCAATCAAACCGGCACCTAACCGATCAAGGAGCAATGACTGCGCCTGACGCGTGTCCTTGACGAATTCTCAACTTGAACACCTCGCCCAAGAACGAGCGATTCTGAGTAATCAGATAACAAGGCTTAATTGTATCCGGACTACTTTGATCGTACTGCACAAGAACGTACGTTATCTAGAACGCTACCTTAGTTCCCGATAGACATATTTGCGCCCAGGTCCTCGCTCCCTTGGCAATAATTATGGCTTTGGCGTGCCAAACCATAACGTTAAAGTGTCAGGTGTGCATGGGCGGTCAATACTATCATGCATACACGCATCAATGAGGAAAGAATGGACGAAGGTCTTGTCAGTGACTGTCAACTCCGTAACTCTGACACTCAGAACCAAAATAATCACTCTGCAGGTATGTCTTGTTAATACGGAACCGGTTAATGTGGATACCCAGTATATAGAAAAACATTTTAGGAGGCGAGCTGCGTAAATACATCAATTTTTTGTGCCAATATTAATCTTTTGTCTTTGTTTTTTTTTTGGGGGGTGGGGGGGGGGGGGTGGGGGAGGCGTTTTTATTATTGAGACATCACGGCTTAAATTTCAGTAATGAGCAAATATTTGATTTATCACGAATGGCACGTCAGCATTTTCGCTTTTATAATTTGTTTCCTGTCTAATAATTAAATATTTTCGATAACTCCTCACGCGCTCGAAGATGCTGAAATACGATCCACCTCCTTGCTTCAGCGAATATGCGTGGAGTCGTTTGTTATTTGCGCATCGCGTGTGCGGCCAGCGTCGGTGTAGATTTCGTTTCGGGCTGCGTGAAGTTATCATCTTTCTTTCAATAGTCGCTCAATGTTGTTCACGACCTTAAACTAGAGTCACCGACAACTTAAAAACGCAGGCGTGGTGAATCCCGAGCCCCGCCAGAGCGACAAACAAAACAACCAACACCGACAATCCCCAAACACCTGCAGGGGGCTCTGCAAATGTACTTTCGGAATGCCTGAAGTCTATCGGTGCTCGTGAAGTAAGCACGAGTGATTGCAAAGCCTGCCAAAGATACCTTCACGTGTATGCTGCATGCGCGTGCTAGGGGCTTATCGGTGTCGGTTGTTTCTGTTTGTCGCCCTAGTGGGACTCGGGCATAAGAACAGCGAAAAACAACCTACGAGGCAAGGAGAGTGACCGTATAATATGCCACGCCGTGCTTATCTTTAGCTGTGAGTGAATATAGTGGTAGGGGCTTTGTTGCAATATTATTGCCCTGCTTCGCCTCCCTCAATCTAAGTACGTGCAAAGGAAGCAGGACTTCATTCGGATCATAAGGTGCAGGGCCACGATTATTTACGTCATTATACGGGTTTATTCATTTCTTTCACAAGAGAGGCATAAATAACGATATGTCTATTTTATGATAAAATGAGAATAAATTTGTGAGGTTATTGGAACAAAGTATTTCTTGAAGATATGAAACAAACGCGTTAAGATGAACTTTAAGACTTACCGCTATTTCGCAGACTTTCTCAAGAAAATCATGAAACGCCTGTGGATTACCGAGATGGCGCGAACGCTGTTCAAATGCGCTCTCTTAAACTCTGGTTTGAATTGCGTTTCACGAAGTGTTTGCTTTTTGAGTCTTCAAAGACTACCTGAAAAAGAACGCTACATTTTGCTGCGACCATAAGTCAAAGCGGTATTTTTGTTCTCAGTTCGCGTTGAATCATCTCTTCGTGACTATTAATGCTTCATCCCGAAGTGTCGATAAAATTGAGACGTCGGTGGGCTACGGTCCGAGTGTAAGCGAGCGCCCTCTGTTTTCACCATTTGGTTTTTCTTTCGCCAAACACTCCGAAACGTACGAGAGAGCTTGCTGGGTACGAGGTGCGTGATTCTCGGGGCTGGTGTTTGCACAGCCCCAGCGCCGAGAGAATTCCAGCAACTGACTTTCCATTTCTCACAGCCCCGTGGAGGTGCAGCTGACAGGCACCGCGGGCCGTCGACGTCATCGCGTCTGGCACCCTAGCAACGCGGAAGATAAGGGCCAAGCAAGAGTCAGTCGGTGTGCCACACTCGAAGCGTGTGCGCGCGTGTTTTGTGTGTGTGTGTGTGTGTCTGTGTGTGTGAGGGGGCGTCATCGACCCCCGGACGTGCATTTCATCTCTTTCGTTTCATTGGACCATAGATTTAGTTATTTCCAGGTATCACTATCAAACGAAAGGTTTTACTCCACCTGTGTGAACGTATATTCGTCGCCTTCGAAAAGGAAAATCGCTAACCCGACGAAGCCAATGAAGCAGCACTTTTGGCTTGGATTGGCTTCGTGAGGTCGTAGCGTCGGCTTTGGGTGGAATTAAGACGAAACGGAGTATAGACCTTTAAAGTCGCCTTCTGCGCGCTGCCATCTTTGTCCGCTGGGCTGTTGAACGCATTCTGAGCATGCGCTGTAACCCTGTTTGTGCGGGATATCAGACGCTGCGCATGCGTCCACAACTCGGTGACTCAGAAATGTTTGGCCCGGGTGATAAGCGCTGCAAAGGTGTGTAGGCTAAGGTAGCCGCTACCGCTCATCCGACTTTTTTCGGGCTGTAAAACGTATGCCGAGCTTGCGTGGTAGCACTTTCCTTCGTAATATCAGACGTCGCGCACGCGCCTACAGTCCAGTGACTGGGCATTTTTCGCCCGGGTACTGAGTGCTGGAATGGTGTCGCTAGAAAAGTAATGTTATCCTTTGAACAGCGTCGCTTCCTGCGTTGGGAAAATCATGATGGCGGGCGAGTGCGATAGAGAAACATATAAAAAAGAAGAGTGTGCGCAGCGGAGAAGAGGAGGATGGAGGAGGAAGAGAAAGTGGAGGGAGGAGGAATCCATTTGCCTTCAAAGCGCAGCGGAGGCTACGAGCCGCTGACCCTAATCAAGAAACTCCAGAATCACGACGTCACAGCTCTTAGCATCTTTCTTTTGGATGTGTCCTTCGAGGCTAATCCAACCAAATCCAGTAAGTGCACCGTGACAATGCTTTGTTTTAGTCCGTGCGTCTTTGTTTGTGTGTATCTTAGCATTCGACTGAGCTCTGACTAACGATGAAACCGAGCGTATACAAGTGCTCTTAAGAAAATCATGATGACGGGCGAGTGCGAGAACGCAAGAAATTAAAAAAAAAGTGTGCACGTTGGAGAAGAATGGAGATGACAAAATGGTCGAAGTGCACGCTAGTTGGTGCGTATTAATCATGATGTGGCCTAGCGACCAAGTATAAGTCGTATTTTTCTTGAGAAGCTCTCTGTTCACTTCCTTCTGTTTCTTCTGCTTTCTCTTCAAGTTTCCTTCCCAGTCTCAGGGTTTGATTAAGGGAGATGTCTTAACTTTTTATTTTTAGGAGTCTTATGTTTGTCCGCTGCTGGCACAATATGGCGGCGTCGCAGACGCGTTTCATGCAAACTACCTCGGCACGAACCCGCGGTCTGTGTCTCGAGCGAAGGTGACGAGGTGTAAAGGTTGTCACGCCGATTCAAAAATACGACCTGGCGTCGTACCGACTTTTTTTATTTTTATTCTGGGTATTTCCCCAGACGCTCGTGTTTACTCTGTAAACGTGCCACGAACGGCACGAACGCAATCGCTAAATGACCGAGATCATTTGGGCCAGGCACAGTCAACATTTCCTCCAAAGCATGGCGTTCACGTGTTTGACCTTGCTTGTTTCCTCGTGTGATTTTGATGTGTGTCTATCATTAACGTAGTCATCCAGTACAGCGTCTCTAAGTTATCACAAATGGCAAAATATTAAACGTAACACAATTTCGAGGTTGGAGGTAAGAGAAAGACACACACACGCACAAAATATACTTTTTGTGTATGTGTCGTCTTTTGCATAACTTCAATCTCGTGGTTGCGTTATTGTTAAATTTCACGAGCTCGATTGCGCCCTGACGTCCTGTGCAAAATATTATGGTTTTTATGTTGCCTATACATTCAGTGATGTATCCAGTAGTTGCCCGGCATAGTGACTGTCACGAACTCTCTTCGAATACATAATGCTTTTCATTCGGTGCACTCATTAAAAATGTCCGGGTCTTTACTTTCCCACAGTGCACGCGGAAATATAATCACCGTGATTTGCAGATAGCGTTCAGCGAATGAACGACGAGGCCCCGAAAAAATAATTTGGCCAAAACAAATCACATTTGGGGCATGAAAACAAGCGTGCTAACTGTCATGAAATTTTATTTGAGTTCTTCGTGACTACTACAGTTGCCTGCTTATTACCATCTATAGTATTTGTTTTTGTTGCTTACGCGTTTGTTTATTCGAGAAGCAAGTGGCGGCCCCAGACCTGAGTGTATTATCGAGGCAACGTTAGAAAAAGTGCGGCACAACGGACCTGGAAATGCTCGTGGTGGTGGTGTATGTGTGTGTGTGTGAGGGGGGGGGGGGGGGGGGTAGATGCGAGCACATGCGAAGAACAAACACCAGACAAGACAGACGCAACGCCTTTCATGTCTGTCTTAATTCTGTTCTTGTCATCTACTCGCGTTCCATCCTCGAAGAACGTTTAACTAAACGCGATCTCCCGCAGGCTCACCAAGGGCTTTCGAAAGGAAAACAAATCATAACTCGATGTGAAAGTCTCCCGAACGTACGCAGACTTACATTAAGACACACTCGCCCAGGAAGAGATCGTCTTGCGAGATGATAAAAAAATATATCGATAAAACCATGAAGACGACCTATGAATTAGGTGCTCCGTAATTTTACCGGCAACGTGACGGCTGTTTGCGCGGGCAGCCCTGCGGAACGGTTTCATTTTGGCACGTCTCCACGAAGTTTCACCCGTATTGCTTTTCTTTCCTGGATGTGGCGTAACGAACAAGTTTCGCTGTGAGTGTCTACATTCGGAGATAGGTGCGTGCGCCTTTTTTTTTAATTGACAAACTGATATAGCCAAAAAACAAAAAAAAATTAAATCGCAGTAAAAAAAAAAATGAAGTTTTTTTTCAAGTCGAGACAGTGCGCCAACTTGACTTTCACTAATTGTCCGCATACGGGCATAGTGTTTCAAGAGACTGAGTCAACTGAAACTATAGACGAGTACGTCTCTTTCTGAAAGCGTAAAGCCAGCAGCCACACTGCAAATACATCATACAATACAGGACGGGAGACACTGTCCGAGACGTGCTTATTCCTTGTTTGATGTCCCTGTCAGAGTGATCATACAAAAACTATTTGCAGACATCTTCGAAGCGTACAAATATATAAAGGAAACGATGCTTCGAACATGCTTGAGGCGCGGATACTTCTGTTATCATATATGTGCAACCAACACCGTACTTTTTGTATGACGTAGGATCAGTGGGACAGCGGCTTAAGAGGCCTTAGCCCCTCATCTCCCAAATACTTCCGACGCACTGTGCATATTTCTGCTCTCAGAATGCTTAACATCGCCTTACGTGACTACTGCTTCTTATTCTACATAAGTGATCGTCCACAAAGCTCGAGAAATCTGACCTCCAATAGAACCTTTTCAAAAGTCCATCGAGCAACATTGTTCGGTCACCATTGCTTGCTAACGAAGCGCGTGATTGGCTCCGAGTCCTCGCCAAATGGTGACGTCAGAGCTCGTTATCAACACGAGCTGAGCCGAGTTCATGCCGACCGCTGACGTCACCTTCGTGTCCAATACATGCTCAGAGTATGGAGCAAGCAATGGCGGACAGTCGTTGGCGCGAACTTTTGAAAAGGGTCTATTGTTGAGTTCTCTTGCCACCTCGAAGCCTTACGTTTTTCAGGTAAGTGTTGTTAGTACACTTGCGTTCGATATCGAAGAGTTGCAAGCCCAGTGACTATGTCTATAGGTTGAAAGTGTACCTACCCTTCATCTCGAAGACTCCACGCTAATGTAAGTGTAGATAATTACACTCCATGTCGTTTACGCACGATCTGTCTGGGAGTTGTCCAAGACACGTGTGTGGTCTTGGCATAACTTGCTGGAACACTTAAATGTTCATTCATTTTATATTTGACGCCTTCGTTCTTGACGCGTGTAATTCACGCGTAGATGGCTGACGTACATTTTAGTAAGCCCAGCGTGACGCATTTTCATGCGTCTGCAGCGTCCCACCCCGCGCGATCATGAGCCCAGAAAGGCTTGTTTTCTAGCACGCGAGCTCTGAACCAGAAAGCTTTGGAGCTTAAACACGATAATGACGTCTTGGTCTAGAAATGCGTATGATAAAAGATGGAGCGAAGATGTCTTTAATGTGTAATGCTTCAGCCGTGTCCGCGCTCATGCATGGTTCTTTAAAAACGTCCTGCTTCCCCTATTCTCTAAGCGAATGTTAGGGAAAATGCAGAGGCTGACATAGTGCTTCAGGGACATGAAGCATAGAGTTCCGTGACCAAATAGAAAAGGAAAACTTCTGTTACAACTTGTTCGCTTTATGTCTCGACAGGATGCGTCTATGATTGTGATGCCAATTGTGCAAGCACATAGCGCTCGTTCTGCTGGGTGCTATGTTTTGAGTGGACGCTAACGCCTGTCCTGGCACAAAAGCTCGTAAAATTTATATTATAATATTTTCAGGGCTGAATTTTTCTATGAAGAGAGAACTGCAGTAATGGCCTGAGCAATAATTCGACCAACCTAAAATCAATATATGGGAATCTGGTGCCGACTCCATAGGCCAGCTGGGTCAAGGTGAATTCGCTTGATCAGGATTTTAGAACCAGCCCACTCTGAAACTAATTGACGAGCAGGGTACCTTAGAGCTATCAATGCGACAGAATCTAAATTTATGGACACCAAATGATCCAGCATTGCTTAGAACTATTCAAAGGCGGTGCACCAGGAATTTGATATATTCACAGTGAGAACGAGTGCAGTCACATATTGGCCCCGTGTCCGATCTACGCGTCGAAGGACACTGAACGTCAGGTTCGGGCCAAATCGATCAGTTGACCATCCTAGAATGATGACGTTCCATGAACGTAGAGGAGTGTGCTCACAAGCTTCGATTATTCTAGGTATAGCGCCGCCCGAGCTCGCACTGGAAAGCCTGTTTCTCGCTCGGACGCTGGCGAACTGCACCGCACTCACCTGGTGTTACGAGTCCGGCGCCGTAAAAAAATGCCGAGCCTCGGGATCGGCGGCCTCCTTGCCGGTCAACCGGTGTTCACTGCTGCCCGGTGTGCGCGGATATCAGCGGCGACGTCGACGACGAAATCCGAAAGCAGCAACAGGTTTAGCGTTCGGCCAAGTCGTCGCTGGCGCGTCTCTGCCGCACTACAACGAGGGAAAGCCCCGAGTACCCCTCCGAGTCCCTTCTTCTTCTCTCGAGGCGTTTCTTTCGCGTCTCAACTTTCCCCACGCCGGCCAAGACTGCGATGTCTGCTCCCTCGTCCTCCGCTTATGTTAATTCGCTCTCTTATCCCAGGTATCCGTCGACGAAGAAATAACCGTCCCTCTCGCACGAATGATTCGAGGAAAAAAACAAAAAAAGAAACGAGTTGCGTCACACGCAGGTGAGGGAAGGAGGCTGCACGTCGTCGTAAGCAACGGCAACAAGTCCTTCTTGCTATTCCTTCTCTTTTCGTTACTTCGTTTCGCTCGCACTCTGTTGTTTTTAAACGGCTGACATTCGTACGATACACCGTTTCACCTTACGACCGAGCGCAGTGAACGCTACTAGCTGTCACAGCCAACCGAACGCCTCGTGGGTGTCGTGTTATCCTTGGCTAGATTGGACTGGATTGGAGCGCTGGATTGGACGAGGATGGCTCGCAGCGTCCTCTGTGGTCTGTTTGAAAGCGAAACGGTAGTTAGTCTGTGACGCGCCGTCTCTACTCCGTTCACCCCTAGGCCGGCAGTACGGCGGCAGCCACGTGGCTCGTTGGTCCTGTCGTACGTCCGTCTTTCGTCACGTGATGACGCTCTCATTCATACCGACGCGTAGAGAGCGGAGTTGGGTGACGAAAGGGAGGCGGCTGATTGGTCCTGCGAGCGCGTAGCTGCCACCGCACCTGTCGGCTAGGGTGAACGGAGTATATGGGGAACGGAAGACACGTATACGTGTCCTTGCGCGGTCAGGACTCCGTCCTCGTAGACTTCAAGTGTTGGCGCAACCACGTGGTAATGCTAGTCGCTGACAGGAGAGGTGTCCTCTCCTTGCACGTGTTCTCCGGCTTGTCCCGTGGGCGAGGCGCGCTGCTGCGCGAGGAGGGACCTTGCGCAGATTCGCAGTAATGAACTGGTCCTCTTGCGCGCAAACAGTCCTGGTGAGAGGGAGGGCCGCTTTCCGATGGCTTCGGAGCGCCGCCAAGGGTAGTAGAAAGTCGACGGAGGACGGTTAACGAACGACGCGGCGGCGCGACGGAGACGCCGTGTCAAGGTCGTACGGGAGCTTGAACGAAACGAAGCGTGCAAAAGGAGACTGTCTTTGAGTCTTTGCTTTTGGATAACCTGGGAAAGTGATTGGTATGAGAAAGGGAGAGTGACCAGCTAAAGGAATCCTCGGGAGATTGCATAGGCCTCCTGGGGTGGGGATGCGTCAGGTGTGTGTACACTTGGCGTTTGCGCTAGATAGAGAGGGTTGTCTCGTCAGAACGTCAGCTATATGTACATAGCCGATCGCGAAGTCAAGGGAGATGCACCCTCTTCATTGTATTAGTAACTACACTTTCCAACAAAGTACGAAGATTCTCCAAACTCGGCAAACAAAATGCCTCACTCACTCCAAGGCATCGCGTATGGAATCCACCACCATCTATTCCAGAATCTAAGCTTACGAGACACAAATTCATTGTACTTCACCGTATCCGATCGGACCGTGCCTACACTGCACAAAACTCAAAACAAATTATCCATACTGAAAGACGCCGCACTGTGCCGCCTGTGTTATACGTGAAACCATTCATCATATGTTCTCTGTGCGCCTCTCTCTCTCCGATTAAGCCCGACGCTCGCTCCTGAGCAGCCTGCGAAATGCGAACATGCCCGCCACCCGCGAGAATCACCTTTTCTTCCTTCCCGAAGGACGGCTGAAGGCGAAGTTCGTCTAAATGTTCTCCTCTAGAGAATTTCACGATCGACAGGAATTACGACAGGTCTTTAGCTAATCGGTGCATTATCGCTTTTAACGACTGCGCAGCCTCTATTCTCACATATCGGTCACCTCAATTCCCCTAAATCAAAAATAGTATAATTTGACTGAAACTTGAATTCAAACTTAAAGTTCTCCACCTCTCTTCTCTTATTTTCCTTCCCTTTTTCCGGCCTACGAGGGTCTTGTCACCGCACAGGGAGTCTAATAATACGCGTGTAGGCATGCCCTCTTCCCCGTTCTCAAAAGTGCAAACAACCCAAACGCGCACACGTGAAATCCATCCGTTTGATATCTATGACGTCACCTGACACGATGAAACGTGAATCGCAGTGGCGTGCGATGGCGTCTGCGAGCATCTTATCACTGCTCCGCAGTCGGCGATATTGCGGCATGAGCCGAGAAGAAAGCCAGAGAACGAGTGATCGAAGCAAGTAGCGCGAACAAAACCAGCGACGCCACACGTTTCTTTAGTTGTAAGTGAACGCGGAGCGCAAGTTCGTCCGCTTCTTGCACAGGGGTTGCAATGATGTCAGAACGCCGAGCTCTTATTGGCTGAGTGAAGAAAATAGCGGCTGGACCTCGAGGCATCTAGCATTGCGGTCTACCCCTATCCTTCCAGTCAAAGTCAATCAGAATTCGGTGTCGTTCTGACGTCACCGCAACCTCTGCGCAAGAAGCAGATGACTTGCTCTCCGCATAGGAATTACGGGATGCGGTCACGGAATCTCCGACTGTAAGCCTTGTACTTGTACGCGCCTGCACTCAGTACCACGTGACTAGCTTGTCCCCTAGCTGTCTCCCCTGCAAAAATATATGTTCAGTCTGTAGTTGATATGGAACACCTCCGTCACCCCCCCCCCCCCCCACCACCCCGGTCCCCCGACGCAAGTGTGTCAATCAGCCTTAAGACGCGCCGCGGTTTGCCACTACCGCTTCCACTCGTCCTTCTTTTCGGCTGCAAAGCCCCAACCACATGAGGCGTTTTTTTTTTTTCACGAGGTCACCCACAACAATGCGGCGCGCGAGCCGATGCCGAAATCTGGACGGGACAGATATCGGCGCGAGCACCGCGCCTGATGCCAGGTGACGCCTCAGGGATACCAACCCATAGACGAGTGAACCTTTCATTAAATAAATACATGTTCTCTCTCTGATGCCAGGTGACGCTGACGCGGACGAGGAGCGTGAAAAACGTCCCATGTAGTTGGGCCTTAACGCAAACAACAGCGGATATAGTGTGATAATCGTGCGTGCGGTCACTGCATAGCAGCCTCGTTGCGCCTTTTGTACCGATGTCAGCTCTTCTCACTCCGAAACTCGATGCCTAACAGCGTCGCCTTTACCTGACATAGACTTCCTATTCAGGAAACGCGATAACGTATATAGAGCGAGATCCCTACTGGCCTTTTGAAAGAAAAAGATCGACGGTAAGAAAAAAAAAACAAAAAACGAGGGGTATTGTTTTGAACGATCACTTACTAGTTGCAATCAAAAATCTCCCAAATATATATATATATATATATATATATATATATATATATATATATATATATATTTTGTCGGAGTACGGTGTTATATTGATAGATGAAGCAGGTCACTTGGAACATGGTGTCATTCTGCGGTTCGTGCGGATGCTGATGAGGGTAAATAGGAAGTTTGGTTTATTTTTTAAATAGGAGGAGGGTTGTGCCGTGTTTACTCATCGCTCACCTGTCACCTGACGGACACGGATCGACGGCTCCTTTCTCTTCGCTAAATGCCCCCGAGCGAACAGAAAGGAGTCGTCGATCCCTGTCCGTCAGGTCTTGAGCATCAGTGAGGGACCGCTTCTACGGCTGCGTGATTTTGTGGCAGCCACTTGCGCCGAGACAGCAAGGAGGAAGTTCAGTTTCTGCCAACATAGTGTTGTCAAATACATGTGGTTTCTGGATCTCCAAAGCCGCAGGGGCATTTCCAGCTACCTTGACCAATTTATTAACCATGGGACACAACCCTTTGAGCTTAAGAGAGGCGGATAGCGCTACACAGACGTCGTGTTTTGATGCGACCTTTTTGAGCCTGTGCGAGATGTTGTAGATGTAGGGCTGAACTACTACGGGTTTCTTTTCCTCCAAGCTATCCTTGGTTTTGCCGCTGCCTTTCGGTTCGTTTAGACATTTTTCGGCTACCGTTACCAGAAGTGTTTTTGGATAGCCACTTGCTTCTAAACGGTCAATCTGTTGTCTCAGGCCGTCATTCACCCTGTGGGGGCATGATTTTCTCATGGCCTGCGATAAGCACCCTGAGGCGACACTTCTCTTAACTAGCTTAGTGATGGGCGGAGTCATAAGGTAAAATTCTCTACTCCCCTCGCGTCTTATACATCCAACATGTGTGAGCTTCCCCCATGGTCAGGTTGACAGCCAGAAAGTGAAATCTGTCGCCCTCTGGGAGTTCATATGTGAAATCCAGTTCGCCATGCACTTCCCTGAAACGGCTCATAACCTTTTCGCTGATGGTGTTTGTTAATTTGTGTTTCTGAAAACACAACAGGAAGGAAAAATAAACCAGTTGTTAGTAGCTGCTTTCGTGTGTAAGGGTCGTCCTTCTTTGTCCAAATTTGTAAACCTTAGCAGCGCAGAACAAAAATAATAAAATGGGTGCATAGCTCACAACGAAAGAGTGTTGCGAGGTTGTAGCGATGGGTGTAAGTCTGTGGAACAAGTATTTACCGCCCTGAAGTCAGCGTCACATTGCTCATCCATAAAACAAAAGACACAGTGTTGGCTACAGACACGCCTCACGAATTTTCGAACCTTGTTTGTTTTATACATAAATTTATTCCCTTTGAACATGTTTGCAGAGAGTTTTTGTACGACCAGTGTTACAGGACTGTCATACGAGGAAGAAACATGGCTCAGACAATGTATGGAGACTCTCTTTCGTAGTTTTTGTTTTATTTGTTTTTCATTACAAAGAACAATCTTGATTTGTTTCTTAAGATACAGTTCAAATGCAAATCCCACATAAGCCGATATATTGGCTCGTGGGTGGAACGTAAAAGATTCCTCTGCATTTTTCTTTTTTTTTTTATTAGAGAATAATGTACCTTGCACTAGAGCGCGCCATTGAGAAATAAACGGAGTTTCTAGCTCCCGAAAAATGTAGTTCTGCAGTCTATTCTACTCATTCATTAAACAGCAGTAATGTATAAGATACGTTTGATTTCGGTACAACTTACGTCAGGCCGTTAAAGTGTACAATTCAACTTTTCGAAGTGAACCTATTTTCTAAAAGTTTTTTTATTCTGTTTACGTATTCACGTTTTTGTCAGCTTTATTTTTATTTTGAGGGATTTTATCTCGAGTAACTCTTCGGGTAATTCCTGAGAAATCTTGGGTACATAATCATTTATCGTGGCCTCCCATATTTGGTATAAATAAATTGTTCCAGAAATTTTCTATTTACTCTTAACGTTCTTTCTTTGGCATTTCCCACTTTACGTTTGTTGTTAAAAACGTTTTATTATAATATCATGCTTCATCTGATCTCCAAAACACAACATTCCTAGTTTTTTAATAAATTTTCTTAGTGTGTAATACGTTTTTCGTATAGTTTCGCAACGTCGAGCATTCTTGGCAGCACTTGGTGAAATAAAGATAGATTTATTTTTATGGCTAGAATAAAAAGATTATATAAAATTATTATATAAATAAAAATATCATCTCGATCATTTTCACAAACTCGTGGAGGACAATGTTTCTTGCGTGTATCATGCGTGCGTTACGATTTGTTAAGCTTGGTTACGGAGAGCTTTGGGTGGTACCATACACGTTGCACACACAACACACTGAAGTGCTCTCCGGGAGTATGAGACAAAACAAGAGGAGAAGTTAAAAGTTAATCAGGTCTCAAAGTCTTGAGATCTGGTTGAGAGTTACGCTTCGTGATTCGGGAGCCAGCTTGCGAGCGTCGATAGTCGCCTGCTACCGCAGGCTACCGTAAGTCATACTTAGTCCAGCAGCTTGTACTTGCCATCGCACCCTCCTCCTGGCGCCGAGTGAAGGCGTCGGGCTGTTGATTCCTGTGGCGCCACTTGGAACATTGGAGACAATGACGAATAATTGTGCCCAATTACAAATAAGTGCGCTCAATTATGTCGAAGTTACCTTCTACGCGCTTTGTATGCTTATGCATTGCCTGCTATGGGCTAATGTAGGCTTTATGTTGCCTTAGCATGCGTGTAACAATTTTTATTAGAGTCGAGCATAACTCACCTTGCATAAACCACAGCAGTTCAACACATTTTTTTGTTAAAAAAAACAATAGCTTTGAGAAGAACAAGCTGGTACCCAACCAAAAGTTGGAAGGTTCTCACTGGAGAATCGGGCACTGAAAGATTTTTTTTGTATTGTGAGTAGCGCGTACGGTAGTTAAAAAGCGTGTTTAAGCTTGTTATTTCAAAAGAAAAAAAAATCCTTCTTGGTGATATGAAGCGGTTTATAAATATGTCAGATTTCTTTAATACTGGTACTTCGGGGGCCTCAGTAATCTAGACTTACTGCATGGTCCACTTAGCCGTTCAAGGTACCCGTTGAAGGGATACTGAACTCCACAAAAACAACTTTCGAATGCCTGGACAGGACACGTATTGCACAAAATGAGCTTTGATAAAACAAAAATAGCGCAATAATTATGCCTCAAGGAGTCGAGACTTTTTTTGAGCAATTCTAAAGCATGCCTATTTGGTGGTGCACGTCTTTAATTTTAAGCATAATTTGGAATGACGCATAACTCAAAATGACATTTTTTTTTTAGTCCAGTACCATTTTTAGATGCCTATAATTAGATATGTGTACCTCGAAATAGAAACATATAACTATTTCGATAACTTTTCGCGCTATTTTTTTTCTGTCTTTGCACAAATTTTATTTTATTACATATGTGCACTCTTCCGACACTGAAAACGTAGAATTGTTGTTATTACGTCTGCAGAGACAACTCTGGCCATTTTCTTTCCTATAAACTGACTTTCTCTTTCAAAAACCGCGTTTATAGCCATTTCCTCGGCAATCGCAAGCCACATCAAAGATTCGGGTCACGCGAGAAGAGCCACAGACTCGGACTTCCTCTTAACGAGACAGGATGCCCCCCAAGAGCAGCGTCGATTTCCCCGTTGCTCCACAACAGCCACGAGGCCGCCCTGTGCGAACATTGACGTCGTCGTCGTCGCCGCCGACAGCGCAACATATCCTGGAGCAACGGTGATTCCCCAAGCTGCAATCGTGTCATGCTTAGTGCCTCTCGCAAGGCGTTGAAAGAGACTGTGAAACGAGTACGCAACACGGGCGGAGCACCACCGTATATGCTCCGTTCACCCCCTATAGGCTGACAGCGCTGTGCAAGCTAGGCACCCGCCGTGACCAATGGAACGCCTCTCGTTTTTATCACCTGACCCCGCTGTTTGCGCGGGGGCATGGGCGAGCAGGAAGCCCAATCAGCTGGCGAAAGGCAGTACGTCACAACTGGTCCAACGAGCACGCATTATCTTCCGCCGTGATTCCAGCTTGGGGGTGAACGGAGTCTACTACTCCGTTTCCTCTTACGATGGACCGCGCAGGACGCTACAAGCCATCGTCGTCAATCAAATGAGGGTGTGAGTGCCGCGTGACTTTCGGGAGGGTGCAGCGACGCGGGGCGTATAGTCACGTGGTGCGGTTGCCGCGCTGGATTGCCTGGGATTGCTGCAATCCATCGAAAGATCCGCTGCACTCTTTCAAAGGGCGTAAAGGATCTGACACCTCACTCGCCCGTCGATTGGCATTGAAGGAAATTTACGACAGCCGTAGACTTCTGACGTCTACAAGGACGAAACGTCGACGTTCCTCCTAGTCTGCGCAGCTTGTGAATGACGCCACATACTATGTTTCTGGGGAGAGCCCTTCTCCCCCCCGCCCCCCCCCCTTCTCCCAATACTTTTTTTTTCTTTTTGCGTGCTTAGACGACTGACGTGTTCGACGTTTAGAGCGCATGCATTATCAAGGAACACAGATTTCGCGAGCACGATCTCTGACAGCGTCACTCTTCACACAGCACCATTTTCTTACGTTACGAAGCGTTACTTACGATTACGTCGAGATACGACCGCAATTCACCGGCGCATCCGTGCTTCTGTATTCGGCGTGTCATGCTTCTCCTTTAGCCGGTTTCAACGCTTCGTAGGAAGTACGGATGTGCCGCTGACTTGTGGTCGTACCGACGTAAGAAGCACGTAAGCTTCGTAACGTAAGAAAACGGTGCTTGAGCAAGCCTTTTAAACATTAACATTTAAGCAATCCTCTCGCACCTCTATTCATCTTAATTCATGTTGCTGGAAAAAATGAAATCATTTAAGCTTTCATAACGCTGTAAATAAAAGGAGGCGATTAATGTCACTTTCGCCGAGGGTAGATTCCCAGGAAACTATTGGGGCGCTTTTTTATTGGCACATGATTTCACGCGCGAACGATAAGCTAACATTGACCCACATACTAGAACCGTATACTAGATATTAGATGCTTTTTAAACCCTCAAAATACATCGGCCTGCTTTGCTATGTGGCAAATCTTCCTAGCAGAGGGACGGATGGTCGCCATGTTAAAATAACAATTTTCACAGACTTGCCACTCAAAGATTGGGTGGTATATTTTATCGTGCTTCTTTTTCTCTTTCGTGCTTTATTGCCTCACCTTTCTGTTGTAATTCCCTCAGGTACGATTGAGGATTACGTGCGTTCCCTCTCCCGCAGGTGAACCTTTTGAAAGGAAACGCGTCTTTCACAGGCTGAATTATAAGACGGGAAATGTATAGGATTAATCTACTTCCACATTTCATATAAATGATGTATCCCTTGTAGCGTACCATTCTTTTGTCCGAAAATTTCGTTTTTCTCGAGCTATTTAGGACACTGAAAGTCTAAGAAAGCCAAGATATGGCCAAACTTGATATTCTTTGTCGAACACTCTGTTTACTAGTGTCCATAAGAAAAGTTTAACTGTTTTCTTTCTTTTTTTTTTACCGCAAAAATAAAATTACACATCGCTGAACACTAAGTTTCTGTCCAACTGTAGCCCTAGTGATCCTTAGAGCTAGCCGATATACCTTATTCAAAAGTTATAGGGGATTTTTTAATGTAAAATTGCGGGTTTTATCGGTAGTTTGCGCCATTCAGCCCCATATATTCGGTGGCGTTGCGGGTCACCCTATTTTTTCTATCGGAAGTTTCCAAACATTTTATAACTTTTGAATAAGAAACGGCTCTGTTTGAAAACTTTGGCATCTGGCTCCGACCACTAGCGCATACATCTGGGTAGAGACTGAGCGTTCTCTAATGCCTAGTTTATTTTTGCGTTTGAAACAACGCTGCACATTTATTTCGGGGACACTCCGGTATTTTGGCCCTGAATCGGCAAACAAGTGCCAGAGTCAGGCTCCACTGCCTGGTTGTGGTTTTTGTCACTTGGCTTCTTTGGTCCTCAGTTCTCGAGAGAATTGACCCCGTAAGTGTGACGTCACCGCTCCAAACAAACCGTTGTGGCGTTAGGGGCGTTGCTACGGACGAATGCATCGGACTGAACGTCGCTCCAAAGGAACAATCGGTCAAAACTCGGACATGGAATTTAAACTTCTTAAAAGAACATATACATGGGGAGCCTAGATTTCACACTTACTACGACAGACGTTTGCCGAGAGTCGTCTGTTTCTGAAATATTTGCGACGACAGCTTCCAGTCCTTGAGGCGTCTCGATAGGCCTACTGCAGCCGACAAACGCATGACCAACGCACACGGAATGACTGAGGTATGCCGTCTGCAACAGTTTAAATTGTTTGTACAATTATCCTTTTTTTGAATTTGTAAATATTTAGAAGATGGCAGGCCTAAGAAATCTCACCAGATTTACATAAACGAATTGTATTGGCGTGCGAGACGATACTGTCTGACGAAAATCATCACACGCATGGAGATCTGCAAAAAATACAGCGAGGTAAAGCATCTGCTTAGAAAAGTATTGGAACTAACGCGTTACAAGCAACGACGTTACTGGTAACGTGTTAGTAGTTTTACTGATGCACTAACGTACTCTTTAGAATTCCAAATGACTAACGACTAAAGTGATGTCCTTATTATTTTACGGTATCTCCTACAAAATTACATTACCTGTTACTCGTTACTTTTAATTAAAAAGGCCGCATGATTGTTTGAAAAGAAAAGAATTTTTACTCTGTACACACGTAAAAGTGGAAAAAAAGCAGCAAAGATATGTGTAAACGGCGTCATTTCAAACTCATTTGGAAGACACTTTCAAAGTTCCCACTTAAACTTTTGGGCCCGATATAGCTGCGAGGAATCCCTAAGCGTCCTTGGTGCAGTCTTTATATGGAAGCTGCTAAGATCACCGTCGCCGTACCCTAAGTGAGCAGCCATCTCGCTGGAAAGAGACATCCGTAAGGCAACAGTCTGCCGCCGCTCAAAGAATTTTGCCTCAGCGTCCCTAGGTACTTCAGCTAGTAACATATTTCTCTTCAAAACAAATATAATCTCGTTCTGTCAACAACAGAAAGGATCAACTCTAAGTTTTGAAGCGTTGACGTTCCCACGCTTTGAACCAAAGCAACTGTGTCAGCGGTGGCCAGGTGCTGACGCGTCGTTAATTCGAAATGCGACGTTGATTTGTGAAGCAATAAAATAACGTTTATTTTACCGGATTAGCATTGACTACATGAAAAGGCCTATTTTGTGTCCGGTCGTTCATTTCAGAGTGATTTCTTCTTTCCAGGCAGGTGCTATGGGCAAGGTTCGGTTCTCCGAATCGCGCTCGCGAAGCGTCACGTGTTCGAGGATATTCACTACACATCCTGCCGACAGTGAATCTTTTAGTAGCCTGATCAATGCAATGTGAATTTCTTTGTTAGCATTTTTGGCGTTATTGAAAGTTTGAAATTTTTTGTTATTGTGTAGTGTTTTGAATTGTTTATTTATATAGTTGGTATCTGGCTTGTGTTGTTTGTGTGAGTTTGGAACGTATAAAAGGGATATTTACCCCACTCCTCTGCTGTAATGCTGCGGCACTGCAAAGTACAAATCAAATGAATAAATAATCACTCACGAGGAGAGTATTGTTACCGAAGTTTATAGAAGCGGTTTATTATAAACAGTTGTCATATACTAACAGTGAAACACAAAGTAACGACAAACTAACGTAAAAGCAACGTCCGTTAGTCATGGCAAGTAACGACACCGGTATTTCGTTACATTTGCAAAATGGTAACGAAGCTCCGTAACGCGTTAGCATTTTACCAAACAAACGAAACTGGCACAAGACTGGTTTAGAAGATGATATCAAGCAGTGTCGGGCCCTCTTTTTTTATTTTGCAGTTGACGTGCGTTGTAATGAAGGTGCAATTACTTTGACTCTGACATGAGCGGTTCGAGACCCCGAACTTCCTTTTGCAGGCTCGCAATATGGGTGTATGTTTTGTACCTGCTTGAAATGATCACACTGGGGAAAAAAATCCTACTGATTCTTCATCTGTAAGTAAGACCCAAAATAGCGAAGGAGCTGGATAATAACATCGGGTACGTTATATTGGCGCGCGTGCATTACCAATGAGGAACGCTTCTCCTTACATCTAGAAGATTCGTGTTTACTCTTACCCACAGTGTAAAAGATAGAGAGGCCAAAATAACCTTGCCTAGTCAGTCTCAAACATCCTAGGTCGAATGTTCGAGATGCCGAGTGTAGCAGATGAGGAGTTGAGCGTGAGCTTTGCCGACTCACTCACATTCTCCCGACGACTAGGCACATTCACTTCGCTCCAGCCAGCTGTTACGCCGACGCGGCGACGTACGCTGCTGGTATTTCGACGCATTCCTTCTTTTGTTTCTGGTACAAGTTTGCCGATTAAATTTTTATTTTCAGTTTACGCTCGTCGAGCCTTTTCCACCAGCGACATTTCTGGTGGAGATGCGGGGTGAAGAGGAAAGCGTCCCTTCTCGGTCATACACGCGGTAATATATATGTATAAATATGTTACGGACAGTTCGTTTGATCACACAAATGTGCACTGAAGAACTGTGCTGTCATAAATCCTTGAAACGTGTGCTAGCCTGCACTTTGATTTCGATACATCTCACGTCGTCCTCGTACGTGATTCGGCTTCACAGTGTTTTCACTCAAACATTGCGGAAGCGAGCTCCACAGGAAGGCCTTCGCGCGCTCGAGCACATCGATCGTCGATTAAAGCTGCGTACAGGCACTCTTTGCTTCCGAAATCCTACAGAAAGTTGACCCCGAGATTAGAAGTTCCGTCGATTTCCTAAGATCAACAGTGTGAAATGCTGCTAACGAATACTTTAGCAGGGCTGATAGCTGAAAAAATTCCCTACTCGGCCTAGGATGGACCATCAAAACATCTCTCAAGTAATTAATTTCTCAAAAACAAACAAACAACAACATCGTTTTTTTTTTTTTTGCATTTCATACGTCGTTACTGGGCGATTTCCTGGTCAGCAATTTTCACAAAACGTTGGTGAACCGAACAGGGAGCACTAAACTTGCGAAGTTCATCTGTTCTCTTAGAATCAGCACATTGTTAGTCAGGTCGTCGACCTGCTTTTTTGCAGTGGCTCCATGTATTAGTCTCTTCATTAGTTTATTTTTATAGAAAATACTATCAGCCGTTACGTCCAGTACGGCCGTAGACATTCGTAATCCTCCCCGACATCATTTGAGTCGTTTCGCCGCCGAACCTGGCCAAAGGAAGAACATGATCGGATGAAGGTGGTTGTTAAAACGTCCTCAATTTAGGCTCGTAACTGCATCGTAGTTCTCAAGGTGGCCCATCACCACTGTATCATTGGTTCTGTACTACAAGGAATACATTCATATAACAAAGCTAAGCGAAAACGACATAACACACCCACATAACTGCGAGCACGCTGAAACCGAAAGCAACCAAATTGAAACCACTTTATGGATGGATGGATGGATGGATGGATGAATCCGGCTGAGCCCTTTAGATCGGGCGGTAGCTTACGCCACCTAGCCATTTTGTTTTACCATTTAAGCTTAGAATATTTAAATGTGAAAACTATATTCACTCCGCACTGAAAAGAAAGTGAGGCTATAAAACCCCCTTGCCATCAGTTAATAAGAAAATACCTAGTTTTCTCTCGCTTTCTGCCACCATTCACTTCATCTTTGCTTGGTAATCTCTACTGTCTTGAAATCCACTTTTCCTTCGCTGTCTCTAAAACCCAATGACTTTATTAAATCTATGTTGTCTTCGGTAGGCATAGGGTGAAGCCCTTTACAGTAGAGTATCAAGTGCTCAGCCGTCTCGTCCTCCTCTCCACAAGCAGCGCACACTGTATCCATTTCCTGGTACTTCGCTCTGTATGTTCTGGTTCTGCAAAACACCTGTCCTTGCCTCAAACAACAATGAGCTTCCCCTACAATTGTCATAAATGCTTTCTTTGGCAATAACTGTTTTGTTTAATCTATAGCTTTCCAGAGCCGTCTTTGTCTGCATTCCCTCTAGCCACCGATCTCTTTCTGTGGCCTTAACTTTCTTCTTAACTGAGACCTGCTCTTCCGTAACTCCACTATAGCCTAAAAACTTTCCTCTTAATTTCCTAGTGCGCTGTCTCCACTTTGTGTCTATACTCCTCATGTATAAATAGCTGAAAACCTTTCGTGCCCATTGCTCCCCATCCATTTGCCTCAACCTATCCTCAAATTCTATCTTGCTCACAGCTTCCCTGCCCTCAAATGACGCCCATCCCATGTCTCCTTGTACTCCCTGGTTTGGCGTTTTGCAATGTGCCCCCAAAGCCAGCCTACCTACTCTACGCTGTTTTATTTCTAGTCTTGCATGCACTTTGGATTTCATGCATAGCACTGCGTTTCCAAAAGTCAAGCCAGGCACCATGACCCCTTTCCAAATCTCTCTCACCACCTCATACCTCTTGTAATTCCAAAGTGCTCTATTTTTCATTACAGCTGCATTTCTGTTGCCCTTACCTATTATATACTTTTCATGTTCACTGAGATATTCTGCACCATCACATATCCATACTCCTAGATACTTGTATTTACTAGCTCTCTCAGCTGTAATATTCTGTATCTTCAGCCTCTCAACTTCATCATTGTTAAAAATCATGACTGCTGATTTTTCACTACTGAATTCTAAACCTAATTCATCTCCTTCCCTACCACAGATGCTCATTAATTCCTGCAAATCTATCCTGTTGTTAGCCATTAGTACGATATCATCCGCATACATCAATCCCGGTAAGGATTGCTGAATTTTTTGGCCTAGCTTACTGTACGAAAGGTCGAATCTAAGCCCACTCTTCTCTAGTCTATCCTCCAATCCTCTCAGATACAACATAAACAGCAAAGGCGATAACGGGCACCACTGCCTAGGGCCTCGTCTTATCTCTATTTTCCCCGTTGCCTTTCCTTCCCATGTTATAATCACCTTATTATCTTTGTAAATGTTCCTTAATATTGCTGTTAGTCCTTCATCTAGGTTTAAGCTCTCCACTATGTCCCACAGATTCCTTTGGTTCACATTGTTATAGGCACCCTTGATATCCAGAAATGCCAGCCAGAGCTGTCTGTTTTCTTTTTGCGCTATTTCTATAGACTGTGTTAGAGAAAATATATTGTCCTCCAACCTTCTTTGTTTCCGAAACCCGTTCTGTAACTCGCCCACTATGCCCTCGCAATTTACCCATTCCTCCAGTCTGTTCTTTATAATCTGCATTACCAACCTGTAAATAACTGGTGTCATGGTTATGGGACGATAATTCCTAATATCAGACTTATCTCCCTTTCCCTTATATATCATACTCATCCTACTAAGCCTCCATTCATCTGGAATATTTCCTTTTGTTATCATAGTGCTCACTACCTCCCTTAGTTTTGCCTTAGATTTAGAACCCAAATTCTTCACCAGCTTGATTGGGATACCATCTGTGCCTGTCGACGTGCCACTAGGGACTCTTCGTTCCGCCTTTTCCCATTCTCTTTGTCCAAAATCCGCGATGTCACAAGCTGGACTGCTACTTCTTTCGGTTCTCCTATCTTCCACATGTACCCGTTCCCGAAATTTCTCCTCCATCACTGCTCCTATATGTCAGATCGCATCATCTCCCTCTAATTGATCTCCCTGATGCGAGAGTATGAACCTCTGTCTAGCTTGCGTCGTTTCACCGAGGGAGTTCAAGTGCTCCCAAAACTTCTTGGCTGCGTTTCTATCTTTCTTGCTCACATTACTCATCCATTCTTCACCCTTCCTCTGAATTTTCGCATTGATCAAACTGGATGCCTCTCGGCGACATGTTATAAAAGTGTCCCATTTTCTTTTACTTCCGTTTCTGACTCCCCACTACGCTTGGAATGCCTGTGTTCTCTAGAGGCTTCCTGACGTTTTTGTATCGCTTGCTTCACTTCTTTGTCCCACCAGCTTTTTGGTCTATGTCCTTGCTTCCCCTTTCGTTTACTCTGAACTTTGACTAGTTCCAGAGCAAAAAGCCTAGTTAGGCTCTTATAGGTCCAATCTGTATACCGTTGCCCTGAAACTGCTTCCTCTATTCTTTCAGCAACTATTTCCAACTCTTTGTCGCTGCAGAAAGTTTTCTTTGAATTATGTTGTCTAGTTTCAGCATTTACTTCTCTGGCAAAATTCAGCTTAATACGTTTGTGATCACTACCAAGACTTTTGGAACCTTCTTCATCTATTTTCATTACTTGTAACTTACCATATATTTTTTGTGACATGAGTACGTAATCTATAGTTGAATGTAGATTGCCAGTTTCCCACGTTATGTGCCCGTCACACTTCTAACTGGTATTACATAAAACTAAGTCATGCTTTTCCACCAGCTCTAGTAATATGCTTCCAGTTGAGTCCGTATACCCATCCAGACCCTCGATATGGGCATTCATGTCTCCCATAATAATTATTTCAGAGCCTTCCCCTAGCTCACTAATGTCTCTTGATATGCAATCAATCATTTTTCTGTTTTCCTTTTTAGTACCTGTCCCTGTCCATAAGTAAACAACTCCAAGGACTGTTAATTCCCCAGCGACTTTTCCTTTCAGCCACAAATGTGCGGCGCACTCCCTTCTGATCCTTTGAAAGCTCATGTTCTTCTTAATAAATGCTCCAATTCCACCTCCCTTCCTCGTTCCCTCCATTCTGTTGCATTCTATGGCAGCACCTGCGTCAGCGCCCTCTGTCCACCGGTCAGGTAACTACTGAGATGAAAAGTCTATGACGACGGTTTTGGCAACGGTTTGTTTGGAGCGGAGCGCCATGTTGTGACGTCATCCCTTGCGGGTTCAATGCCAGCATAAAGCTCCACTTTTGGTTGTTCGGTTTTCACCTGACAACTTTGAGCCTAAAAGGTTATTTTGGTTTCTGGGCTAGGTGGTGCAAGCTACCGCCCGTTATAAAGGTACAGCCGTTAGTATTCATCCATCCATCGATCCACGAGTGCCAGAGTTAGGCTTCACTGCCTGGTTGTTCGGTTAATAAGTGGCATCTTTGGCTCAGGACTGTCACTTTGGCAATTATGTGGAGAACCAGAAAAAAGCCATGGAGAAGTACTGACTGACTAACGCCCTGGAGGCAACCCTTATTAGGCCCACGCTAGTCCCCTAGGATTGCGAAACTTGGGCCAAGTTAAGCGTTTGTCTGGCGTGCTGCCTGGTATATAACAACAAAAAAATCTAGAGTGTATGGGCATAAATACCTTCTATCCGTCTGTATAAGAAAATCATTAGGCTGTACACCAATCACAAATTTTCCACCGGTTATTCGGTTGCCTTTATTTCATTATTTGATCAATATATATGATCTGTGGGATTGTGGAACTAGTGAGATATTGATAAATTACGAATATATCACTATTCATTTGGGGAAGACAATCGTTTAAAATCGTGAAGCGATGTGATTTCTGGAAGAACATTACTGTTCATTTCTTGGTTTGTTTTTGCATGCCTAGAAATGCCTTGGAATGATGGCATAAGTGGTACAGAGAAAAGAGACAATTGTATACACCTTTTTACTAACATCAAGTTGCCAGCTACTAAGTAACTATTTAAGTGATCGAACAGTGTGAGACACGTGTTGTTTTCTGATTAATATTTTTTATTCAAATATTAAACGGTGGATTAAAAAGAAAAGTGATCTGGTGTTTTACTTATTCTTTGTCCCCCTTACCGTGAATAGTGTGAAAATGAAAAATAAAGCAGAATGCCAGTAGGAAGGAATATTGCCCAGCAGGAAGCTGGGCACCAAATATGATAAAGATTTCACTGCCCGTTGTGAGTGTACTCAAATAATCTTTCAACTAAATACAAATAATTGCAGGTTCATAAGGACAAATCTTTGCTACGGTGACTCGGCTGGTGTGTTTAGCGTCCCATCTCGTCCATTCATCGAAAGCGGTCCAGGAGTGGCAGCAGATGACGTCACAAAAACCGGAGTGTCGTCGTGCTGTCGGATGTCGCAATCCTGACGATTGGCACTAAACTCGCGCCAAAAGGTATACGAGCGAACGTGAGTGCGGTTGTCATCGCGCAATCCTGTCTCCTGGCTGCTGAGGTTTCTGCGAACCACGAGTCAGGGTGTATGATGTTGGCATGGATTAATAGAAGGCGTAGTCGCGTACTACGCCAACATATAACAAACACCGCTTGTCGACATAAAAACAAAAACAGCTATGCAGTGACAATTTATGGGACCTACGGCAGTTCCGCCTTTCTCTGCATGTTTTCTTTGGTCACAGGGTGGTGACTTCCAGGGGTTAGGAAAGTTGTATGTTCCTTCAAACTCCAGGGCTTGGCTCACACACTGCAATAGTAGTACATTTCAAGGCTACAGGGTAGGGTTTTGGCCTTTTTATTTTATATGTTTGTGCATATACGGGATTCAGCGTGCTGGTTTCTGTGTTTGAGAAAACATGGCACATGCCGACGTTGTAACCACCGACATGGTGTGCACAATGCAAATTGGGCGAATACGTTCACAACGCACGCCTGTAGATTAAAGCGCAGACGCCTTGGTAGCTCTGCATTTAATAAAGAGATGGAGAAGCCCTTGTAGCTTTGAGACGATATGCCGTCCTACGAATCTCCGGGTAGTGGGTTCGAATCCCGGCCGAGGCGCCCACAGTCTGAGGGAGGCTTGTTGCGGAGATGTCGCCGTATATCTGACATTTCGGTCGCACGCCAAAAATTCCTTAGGTGGTCGAAATAAATCTTCAGCTAGGACGTGCCACATTCTCTTTGCAGGTTTGGATCGTGAAGACCCGAATTCGCCTCTGATTGGAAAACAGGCAGCAGTCACCATTAGAGAACTACCTAACGTCATAAATAATAAAGCCAAATTTTTTTTTAGTAGTGCCAGAGAATTTAGAGAAACAAAATATAAAAGTTTATAAACATTCTTGCTTTATTTAACCTAAGTACATAACTTTGTATTTTCTTCCTTAATTGGACGATTGGCTGCAGAAAATGATGACCCGCTGCAAAGTTGTTTTGACGTCATTAAAGTTTAATAAGCGTTTACAGATAGTGATGTATCTTAGAGATACCATGGATTGGCAGTCGTACTGCAAGGACTAAATTTCTCACGCCATATCCAAAGGCAGACCGAACTCTCGCTGTGTAAACAACCAACCTCTAGTTTAATTTCATCTTCTAAATGTGCGAGCCAAAAAGATTACCATTTAGCCATTTCTCTGTTATATTTTCGCAAACACGCTCACGCGTACAAGCATTGAGCGCTTGGTAAAGGAAATTATTAGTACCTATAAACAAGTGCTTCACCGCTTAAAGGTTTAATGTGAGTCTTCCGTGTTACGACAGTTGGCAATCTCGATCATCCATCATCTTTACGAATCTCAAGAGCACGTTCTTCGCGATACCCTTTTGAAGGTAACCTATGAACAAAGGCCTGACGTAGCAACGAAATCACTCGCTTCCTTCTTTCTTTTAGTATGGTTGTTAACGTGCGTGTCTAAAAAGCTACGTGCGTTATTTGAGAGCTCTGCAGAACCGTCATCTCCTCCTTGGCTTGACTCTCCTCTCCTACATTCGTGACGAGGTCCCTGGAATCAGCAACAGGTAAACAGGCACGTCCTCGCTTCCCAAGAAGAAAACCTTGCACGTTATCCACGGGCAGCACTCTTTACCAGCGCCCATTTTTCTTTTACTGATGGGTCAATGATGCCAGAAGGAGGTACTGGAATCGGAATACTTCCTGAGTCAGCCATTGAATACACCGCTGAAAAAAAATTGAGCCGCAAGGCATCTTAATCCGAAAAATACTTATTAGGAATCGATGTACCTTGCTTCATTCTTAAGGGAGCTTTGGAACACTAATCCATTTTCACGGTCTCATGCTAGACTTGCCAAGCGTGTCATGTCTTAAGGTAAAAAGCTGTAAATATGCAAATCCTCCGTTGAATAAGTCAACTGGACCACTATGCAATTTTAAGTGGTCATTCTATTATTCTGAAGTGTGCACCACTGTAGAATATGTGGCAGAGAGGGTAACAGAGAAAAAGGAGGGGGGGGGAGGGCTTTCAAATTTTTTTAATAAGAGACGGAAAATTCGCGCGGGCTCTTCGAAATCGGGTGGATTTTTGGGATCCCATATAACGGAGCGCGCTTTTGCAATCTGGCTGAAATTGACTGATTTGGTGACTCTTCATTATGCCTAGCAAATTTTTCATTGGAACCTTGTGTTTATTTTTACTAACTAAAATGTTAAATACTTAAAACTCGCTCAAACATAATTACCCTAGAATCTGTTTGACACTGTTTGACAATGACTAATATCAGCGGCGTAGACTTTCCATTTTCCCGGGGGGGGGAGGGATTTCCGGGCGGGGGGTGCTTTTCCGCGCAATTTTTTTTTACACCGTCAATTATCAGTAGCTTATTTTAGGTGGTACATTTTACAGCGTATGTATATCGCCATGTGTCCGTCGCTGTGTGTCAATGGCAATCACCGTGCAAGCGTAGCCGTGTGTTCACCGCCTGTACCACGGCGCATGCGCCGACGAGCACAAATCTGAAAAATTCTTTGTAAGGATCATGGCCCGGGGGGGGGGGGCTCTACCCCCCCCTTCCCGATCTTACCAGGGAGGCACGAGCCCCGATGCCCCCGCGTAGTCTACGCCTATGACTAATATGGTCTTATTTATGTGAGGTGTGTTGTTTTACACAAAACGTTTCGCCAATATTCGATGTCCTTTCTACAGCAGCCAATCTCTCCAAAATACATGTATTATGTCTCTATTCCCGATTATGTGTCTGTATTTTTAACACACGTGTATCTATATTTCTAGAGGCATGCATGCATGTGTGAACATATATTCTACTGAAAGTTTTATATAACCTACTTGTGTCTGTTTTTCTTACCCTTTTGTCGCTCATTTGCCTCCCCTCTCCCATGTTCAAAGTAGCACACACACCGCCTTAACCTGTTCATTTCTTCGTCTTTCAATACAATCTGCTTTTTTTTTAATCTTCGGTGGCAACCGAATTTGTGAATTAATATGTTATAAGTAACGGATTACCTGTAATTAATTACTTTTCCAGTAAGTCTAAAAGTGCTACGTTGGGTTTTGTGGACAGTAATTTATAACATAGTTGAATTACCAAAAGGTTATTAACGAATTGATTTTTAAGTAATTGTTACTTTCATGAAAATGTATTTATTATTTATTTCTTACTTGACTTGCCCTCCGCTTACACAGAGGTCAAGACAGTTGCAAACAACACATTGTAGGATAGCAGCAGTTCTTGCAGTACATTGGGCATTGTACAATGAAATATAACGAATAGGGCAAGAACGGACTGCTACACAAAACTAGAGGTAAATTAAACTAGCGCCGTACTGCAGTGTTTAGAGTGGATAAATAAAAATGATGGCTCTTGAAGTTTTTTTTTTTTGTATTACAGGGTTGCAATTAGGAGCTAATTATGAGAGATTGTAGAATGTGAAGGATACAGGTATCATTTATTCTAACGCATGTCTTCGGTGAAGAGTGATTGTATGCACAAGGATAATGTTTCGATTGAGTCCATGTTTTCAAGCCCTTAGGAAGTTTGTTCCAATCTGAGAGGTGTGTGGAAGGTAGGTATTCTTAAAAGATATCATTTTGGCAAAAACAACGCACAATGCTTTCTTTTCTTTTCTTTTTTTCTTCTTTATTTGAGGGGGGGGTTGTTTTGGTTAGTCGACTAGTTTTAGGGGCAACAAAGTCGCCTTCAGTCAAGGATGGCGGCCTTCAGTCGGTCAAAGGGGTTGACCGAATCCGGAGTGCGAATAATGTCGGCTAGCTCCTCGGCGACGTCAGCTTTTAAGGAGGATGGAGCTACCATAAGAGACGGAAAAATCGTGCGGGCGCCTGAGCGCAGCCGCTAGCCTTGTACCTGCTCCCGGTGTGGTAACTTTAGTGCACTAATACGCTTCTCACGCGCTCAGTCTTTCTATAAATGACTGATTTAGGGGCTTTCGATGACGTTCAGCAAGCTTCAAATTGGAAACATATGCCTATTTTCACTAATCAAAAAGTTAATTAGTTATTTTCATTTAATTAGCGAACGAATTAGTAAGTATTGCGTATATTTTGGCGTCCGCGACCACGAGTAATGCGGTCCTTAAGAAATTATAGTTTTATCTGGAATACTCTAACTGTAGGAATTTTCGTCACTCTTAGGTGAAACACCCTGTTGGAAAGACCGATTTTAGAAAGGCGAAACCAAAGCGATAAGTTTGTTTGTTGTTTGGAGCAAGTGAGATTATTTGGCGTATTTTGCCCAATTAAATAATTATTTAAGAATAATGAATTAACTTTTGAAATACTCAATTTAGAACAAAAGTTCCAATGACAAAGTTGTAGAGCGTCCTCAGAAACACCCAATTCAAAAGTTCTTATGAAGCGAACAGCCTTAACCGCGATCACATACTGTAATAGAAACTGTCGACCGAGGGCGCTGTTGACAGATTCGCGTTTTTTCGTGTTTTTGTCCTTAATTCGCGCGCTTTTTTCGAAGCTCTGAAGAACGAACCGTGTAAGAGGTCTCTTGATAAAAACCGCTGAAATAGATGTTTCTGAGGACGCTCTACAACTTTGTCATTATAACATTTGCTCCAAATTGAATATTTAAAAGTTCATTAATTCAGCTTAACCAAAGCAGTGACCAAACATTCGCAATGACCGAACCAAGTAAGGTCAAAGCTGTTTGTTACGTTACGAGTAAAGTAATCAATTATTTTTACGATGGTATTTAGTGAATGTAATCCGTTATATATACGGCTAACTAACGTATAATGTAATTTCTTTCATACTTTGAGTAACGGGAAGAAACTTGCTGGTAGCACGGTGGCGAATGTTAGAGCAGTACAATATAAATAATTAATAAAAATAATTAATTGATAGTGATAGTCGAAAGGAGGAAGGCTGGCTTTTTTCGTTACCACAGGGCGCCGGGGCGAGAGCATGAAGATAGACGAAGCTTCGCCCGGAATATCGTTGACCTTTTTTGAACTCGAGCGCTTCTCGTGGTTTCATAGAAGCTAGACTTTTAATGCGAAAGCATCAAGTGTCCCATGGAGCGAACCGGCGTTATCACCTCTTGAAGCCGCGCCAAACGGCACCTAAATTCCCCTGTCCCAAGGAGCGAAGCCTGAAGTCTGTAGCGGCCACCCCATTGGCTGGCGCGCGCCGTAGTTCCAAGGAACGCCACCCCACAAAGAAGCGACCCGGCCGCCGGTAAGAGGGAGCGGCCGGCCGCAGAGCCAGCAGAGCCCGCCCGGGCAGACTCCTCAGAGGCTGCACGGCCGAGCTCAGCGCGCGCGTGGCTTGTAGGAATGCGCCACGCAGCAACGAAACTGCTGTCGCCGCATTCCAGCACATTAGCAGTTCTTAAAGGCGACACTCAAGTGGTTTTTGAGTTCGTGTTTTGATGATGACAGCTGAATTTAGACGCCCTAAGTATCCCTAAAAACCAAAAAGTATAGTCATACGGTGATTATTTCTTTAATAAAAATGTAATTGAAGGCCGCCAAACCTCGGATCCATCCGAAAACGAAACCACTCTCATTGGTCCTCGCACGCTTATCAAAAGGATCTCGGACCAATGGCGTTGGACGACGTTCCGTCGCGCAGTGATCCCGAGGTAGCCGCATCGGCCGAACCTCTTTGTCATTCGAGCTTCGATCATGGCGGAGTTCTCTACGCTCGAGGACCTGACGCCGTTAGAGGTTGAAATTCTTCGGCGGACAGCCGACCTGGGGATGATTTCCTATGACGCCACTCCGACGTGCGATGTGGACGATAGCAGCGCTTCGGAGTCATGTTCGGGTTCCGAGGACGACGAAACGCAGACCTTTCGGGCGTTCTTCGATTTGCGGTTTGGGCAAGTCCTAACCAAACCAACGTTTGACATCGCAGCGTTACCTCTGGTACGTGATGTCAAGCGATGTCGCCACGTTGACTTTCGCCTCGGGAGGACGGAGGGAAGGCTGGTTCAGACATGTGCAACGAGCGCGTATTTACGACTGCGTCCGTTGCAACCGGAGCGACCGCTCAGCGCCGCGCGTACACACACCTGCAACCACTACAACAAGCGCAGCGGGTCGTCAGCACGGGGACCGCTTCTATACGCCGCCGTCAGCTGTTTCAGCGGCCCCTCTAAAAGGGGACGCACTGCTACTCAATGCCGTAACAGAATATAGACATACAGTTTTCTATAGCCAAAAGCTTTATTATTATTTTTTCTTGATAGGCTTGCAGGGTACAGTGGATGAAAAAAGAAAATAAAAAGATGCAGTACGCCGTCTTGGACGATCACGACTCTAATACACGATATTACCATAGTACAAATATCGCCACACGCCTTTTCTACGATTATAAAAGACAATGTAATCTTAGCAGCGATATAGCAACGTAGAAATATGATTTCGTGATCAGATAGACGTTGCGAGCGTTCAGGATTGCTAACACTAATCACTTTTCTCCGGTGATGAAAACGCGTGAAAATTCGCATCCTTTATACGGTACGCGCCAGTAATACCTTGAACTTGAGCACACGCATGAAATGCGCCAAATAAGAAATCCTTGCGATGTTCGAGGACACAAATGCTTAGAAAGCACCACTGTAGTCGAAGTGAACAAACACGACGGCACGGGCGTTTCTGCTGTCCTGAGAGTGCCGCCACGACATCGCCGCACGAGTAGGTGGATCTTCCCTTCTAGTACGTGCTGGGTTATCATAGCGACACACGACGAAAGTTCACAGTCAAGGATAGCGCTTTTACGCGGAACGATGAGCTTCCACCACGCCGACCACGCCAACGATCACCACCGACGCCATGTTCGCAGAGAAGAAGCCGGCCCGCGACTGGCACGACCGGCATGCAACGCGCGCCACCAGCTCTCCTCGACCTGTGATTGGTCTGCCGCTGCGGTTGTTTCCAACGCAGCGGGGAAAGAAAGGCCGCCAAAATTTTCAAACATACGATAATTTCATTGGTCCTCGCAAGTACAGAAAAGAGTCCGCACGTATTTTATTCCTGTGTGATTAATAGTCGGTTCTGCCTTCTATAACTGAAGATACTCATTCACTGACACTTCCTTAACGCCATCGCACCAAAAAGTAGCTTCCCCAAAACCGCTTGAGTTCCCCTTTAAGTGTTTTTGTTTGTTAACTTATAAGTCAAACTTTTAGAGCGCAGCTCTTAGGCGCCCGTTTCCGGCTTGAGCGGCGTCGGCGTCGCCGTCGACGTAACCGCGTGGTGCATTATGGGAAATGTCCCATAATGCACCGCGCAGCTCACTACTCCCGGTGTCACGAAACCTAGGGGGGGGGGGTCACGTGACCCCCCCCCCGGAGGTCATGCGACCCCCCAGGTCACACGACACCCGCCCCCGGAGGAGATTGAAGAATGAGGGGAGGAGGAGAAGGAGGAGGAGGAGGGATATACCCTCCCTGAGTACCCTTCCCTCCTCCTCCTCCTCAAGAGCTGCGCTCCAATTCGGTGTTACAGGCAGTTGTAAACGGCTTTCACTTTTTTCCCTAACGACACGTGACGGTATCGTTTGTTATAGCCGCTGACAGCTAACAGTGCCGCGCAGTGTACCTTGTGTCATAGGTTAAGACGGAAGAGAAACGAATCACTTGAGTGCATTTGACAGGCAAACAAAGGCACGAGGTGTGTGAATTACAGAAAAACTTACACGCCATATGGATCAAATTCCTACACAACAGAAACCGCAACCTATTTTTCCCCCTCCTGGGTTTTTCTGTGAATATCACGTGCTCTTACCTTCCACCGCCATAACCTGAAGTATTTCCTTGTCCGGCAACCCACTCTTTTACTTCTACCTTGCTGGCTGGCTTTTTGTAACCATATTGCATGTTTTGGATTTGTGAGTTTTACCGCCTTATCTTATATATTATCACCTATCACAAATTGTGATGTTCTTATGAACACCAGTAAAGGCATTCTATGAGTGAATACTTAGAAGCTCAGCTATTCATTGATTAATTCATTTACTTAATTCACCTTAAGAGCTCGTTAAAGGCACTACATAAAGGGGGGGGGAAATCAAGGCTATACAAAGGCCAAGTACAAACATGATACATTTAGGACAAACTCACGGAATTTATACAATATTGAAATGCTGAAAAACAAAATTAATTACAAGAAATGTGCAGTTTTACTGAAGAAACAAAAAGTCATCCGGGTGTACGATGGCGACAATAGAGGATATGCTTTTCTTCTAGTCTCTGATGGCTTCAGGAAGAAGTTATCGATTAAAATTAAAATAATTAGTAAAAAACCAGAAATGCGTTTGATAGTTCAGGCGTTGTTAAGGCCACGGTCCCACTGAATGTGGCAGTTTAGGTACTTTTTGGCAGGTCATTACTCATCTCCTTTTAAACACTGTTTTGTGGGATTGATGTCATTCGAAAGGCAATGCAATCCTCTTTCATTTGATATTATGTATGTATTGGTTTATACTGTTCATGCGCATTTGAAGCGTTGCGAATATGATGGCGCGGACCCTCACTTGCTCCGCTGGTTCATGTTTTATGAACGATTCATTAAAGATAACACGGTTTCAATAGAGCAGTTTTGTTAAGATGATGTCGGAGCAGAATGTAACGGTATACTTTTTTTGGTATTTGCACTACTTTGTTTTTTACAGCTCTCCAAATATTGCCCTAAAATTGACATTTTTCAGCACAAATATGTTTTTAATGACAAGCGCTAGGGCAATGAAATTAGCTACAGATGTAGTGCTTATAATTGGTAATATGCAGAAAAAAATTTAATGTTGTGTAAATTTTTTTGTTTAGATATTCTATATCAAACGTAGCACTTTTTTGTGCTTCGAGTCATGGTAATTCAAATGCCGCTGAGTAAATAATTAAACTATGGTAAAATCTTTTATAACATTTAGAACTACAATAGTTGCCCAAGAGGTGGACGGTGGCTTTTTTATTTTCAAAGTCATAACGCTCCGGGAGCCCTTCAAACTTACCTGTTTTTGACGCACATCTTTTTTGGACATCAAACAGATTTATTGGCATCTAATAACATTTATTGTATGGAATAGATATACATTGCGATGTATTAGATTTTCCCAATGATCTTGCTTTGGTTTCTTGATAGTTGTAGAGCTTAGCTAATTTTAAAAATAATTAAAAACTGTTTGGTTGTTTTGTTGCGCTACCTGGCGGATGGCAGACAAAACTGCTGATTTCAAGTTCAAAAAATTTTCGAGGGCGGCGTTGGCGTCTGTATCATCATCAATCTCCGTGTCGTTTTACCTTCACATTTAGAAAATATATTTGAAGATTTACTATCGATAAATGAACGGTTTAGGTACTGGGTCAGGTTAATAAATCTAAGACAAATAATTACACAAGCGTAGCGTGATATAAAGTGTTCATTATTTGATATAATTGAAATCAATAAACGATAAAGACGAAGAGGGAAAGAATACACCCGAGTTCACTTCATGCCTAGAGTCACTAAATGAGCTGCGCTTAAATTATCGGCACTCCGTTCCCCGAAATTGTTTTGGGCGCCGCCATTTTGGGTCTTGTGCAGAGCAAACACAACTGCCGATCGTCATGATCCAAAAGTGCGACTTCCTCTGCATTAGATGCGGTGCTAGGAAGCTGATACAATATTGCTATGCTCTGTCGCGGGTTGTTTAAACATTCGTGGAGGACGGAAAAGCGTTTCCTGTGATTTTAGATAAAGCTTCAGATAACTGGCAACCATGATTTTAAGCCACAATATGGCCAAGTGTCGTTACTCTGAAGCGTAGCTAATTTACTGGCACTAGCGGGAACAATGAGGAAGAGGCAGGTGTCAAAAGGTAGTGGCTTGTGGAATCCACGGGGCTCACGTCATGGCCCCTCCAGGTATTACAATCTTCTTGAACAAGGGCATGAATAGTGTCATTAAATAAGCTACGCTTCAGAGTAGCGACACTTGGCCATATTGTGGCTTAAAATCATGGTTGCCAGTTATTTGAAGCTGTATCTGAAATCACAAGAAACGCTTTTCCGTCCTCCACTTTAAACAGTTTGCGACAAAGCAAAGCAATATTACATGAGCTTCCTAACACCGAATCTAATGCTGAGGAAGTCGCAATTTTGAATCATGACGATCGGCAGTTGCGCCTGCTCTGCACAAGCACCAAAATGGCGGCGCCCACAACATTGTCGGGGAAGAGAGTGCCGATACTCTAAGCGCAGCTCATTTATTGGCCCTACTTCCCGCGAACCTCCTTTCCCCTGATTGAAACTGAAACTAAATATGAATAATACACCATTATTATAGCTTATTTAGTTTTAACCACCTACACATAATGAGAGGAGGAAGCGGCCGGGTAGGAGAAACGCGGGTTTTATGTGCGACTGTTCTAATCAACGTTAGTTCTAACCGTCTCAAAAGAAAGAACGCGCGAGCTTGCGCTGGTTAAAAAAAAGACGGTCCAAAGAAAAGAGACGGCACGCTGTGTTCTTTGTGATTGTGCGTCTAATTGCAAATTGTTGTGTGTATGTTTATACAGCCGGAAGTTAGTCTGCCTTAGTGAGCGTCTGGTGTCTCAGGTGTAGATGAGCAATTTAGCCAGTGCGGTACAACCGCAAACCTGAGGTCTTTAACGTGCACCACGCAGTAGTGATACACGACCGCACGCCGGTATGATGCTCTTCCACATCGAAACGGGCAGGGGCGGGGTGGGTTCTGCAGCGCGAGCTTTCGCTCCACGTGCTCCGAGCTGGTGTGCGCTAGCATGTACTCGGCCACCGATCGCCCCCCCCTCTTACATAAGTATTTGAAGATCGACGATGGACGTCGATCGTCTCGAGGTAATGTAACGTAATAACATTATATAAATAATAAACATATTGAAGGATTGAACGACTCAATTTTTCAATTCTTGAATTGTAAATATGGCGGTAGCCTATTGTACTTACTGTTGATGAAGAGCAATATGAGGTGACGAGGTAATGATTAAATTATGAGGCTCTGTAAGGACGACGATATTAATGGGTGTCGAACCACAACGTACAGTGCCAGACTTGTTTCAAGTATCGTGTACCCAAAGACCTTTCTTCACCCGCAACAGAATATGGTAGAATCAATGAGGATGCTGCTTTACAACTGTACGTGGAACAGGAAAACTGCAATGTGCAGAAGTGCGGCTTATTCTGTTAATATAAAGGACGGATTTCTAGCAGCATTCCCTGATTGACTACTTGGAACAAATGGCCTCATTGACGTAAGGTGTCCCCGTTCCAAAAGATTCTTGAAGCCTACTGAAACCGCAAAGGAGTATGAGGCGAGAAATAAGAAAAAGGAGCCTGGTGTGAAAGGTCCAAATCGCCACCGTAGCCTCTACTACCAAATACAAGGGCAGTTACACAATACACAAAAGTGTTTTGTGATTTCGTTATATTTACACTCAAGGGCATTGATATCCAACGTCAGCAGAAGGATGACACCTTCTTGTCAACCAACATAGAGCCTTTCTACCTCAAGTTTCATGGAAGGCCCGACTTCCGCTGAAATTCCTCACGTAGACGAGTTGTCCGACGGAATAATCTGCCATTACTCCCGATCTGGGAATCTCTCGATCTTCATTCA
>JAZHYW010010980.1:0-141744 GCA_037355805.1 Ixodes ricinus | reverse complement strand
TGCTCAGGATGCTCGGTTTCAGACTCGACCGCAAGCTGTGGACTTCAGGGCCCTCTTTCGCAGACAGCGCCGTCCGGCCAACACCGGCGCAAACCACTGGAGTCCCACCACAGCGGTGCCGGACTCCCTTGCTTCGCTAGGAAATCCGGCCTGCTCGTCTCCAAGCTGTACACGCGAGCCCTCGCCAGGCATTCTAGGCTCAAACGCTACTTCCCATCATCATCATCATCCCAAATACATCCAGTCAAGAATTCTCATCACTTGCAGCATCAACATGCACCTCGCATACAAGCTCATTTTAACATCGCCATGCATCTTCTATATCATATCAGCCCATATTCACCCTCACCAGACGCGGCACCACGGGCCTTCATGGTGCGGGCTGTCGACGATTATGGAGCGTGGCTCTCTGAGTTATAAAATATACTATTACTACATTACTATTAAATCGCCACGCAAGCGCCAGAGTTAGGTCTGCCACTCTTGATGCTCGGTTCTGATGTGAAAATTTTGGTCGTCCTCCCTAATCGTGAAATTTGTGAGCAGAACAGGTCTACAGATATTTCTAAATTAAGCGGCTTGTTATCTTAACGCAGTTTGAAACCCTAGTCGAGTAAATACCATCAGAGTAGATTTTATTTATTATAGCGAAGCTGTTATGTGCTAGGACCTGGAAGAAATGCGTCCATGGACGTTAACAAAAAACTCTCCCGCTTAAACGTCGCTCCTCCGTTCCGACTGACTAATGGCAAGGTTATAAAAAAGGAGCAGCACGCGGAGTCAGTCTTCCTGGCATTATGAATAGTGAGGATCCTGATCCCTTGTTATCACCTACGGTCTGCGACTTATCTCAGCTAAGATGGACTCGTGACGAGGCTGAGGGCAAAACGCGCAAATTTAACTTTCTTTTCGCTTCCGCGATGCTGATTGAGAAATTGGGACTCAATAAAAAAACTGTCCTCGAGGTGTGCTTCGAAAATATGGGTTTAGAACTTGCCCCTAAGTGGCCATAAGACAATGATCACTTTAGTCACTAAGAATTAAATAAAAACAAATAAAAAATGAAGTCGTGTACGCGTCTTCATTGCAATCATATATAAATCGTAAAGACGTCGTATAATTGCCGAAAAGTTGCCGTAACGTTGTCGTAAAGATAACAGCTTCACTGGTCCTCCGTCTTCACGTAAAGTGAATGGGCTCTGCATTTTTTTTTTACATTGGGTTCTGCTGAGTTTGTTAGGGCAATATAGCAGAGAGAGGGTTACATAAGCGGGTGAAAAATACACATTGTGAATACGCCACAGAAAACGAGGAGGATGGCAACAAATTCCGGTCTCCACCTGTACTAAAAAACAAATAGTGATTGGCATGATGATGCAATTGGCACTTTGAAAAGCGGGCCTAGTCTCTGAGATACATAATGCGGGCTCGTTAAGTATTTGCCTTTTTGGATTACTGCCTGGTTATTAAAAGGGCGTAAAAGAACTCCAACATTAAGTTTCTTCGTCTGGTACCTAATAATGGCCCGTTCAGCTTAGCTTCCATTTTAGAAAGGTTTTGACGAGATTGGTAATCATTTAATACAAATATAGTGCTCCGGTTCTCTAGTGCTTCTATTTTATTCATTAATTTGTTTGTAGCAGGGTCCGGGACAATGCATGCACAATCAAGAATTTGTCAAATAAACGTAAAGAGTGGTTTTTTGTTACAATACTTAAAGTTTCTTCTAAAAACCATTCTGTTAAACTTTTTAGCTAAATATTCAACATGGGTAAGTTCCACGTTAAGTTTAAAAAACAAAATGGCACCCAAGTAGCAAATAAGCTGGTACGCTTTATAATACACAGTTGTTTATTCTGTACAAATTGTATTGTGCTGTATCACGACGGTGATGGCTGCCGTGTTGCTATTTATAGCATGCCTCTTCGTGTGACGCAGCCTCCGTGGCCGCTATGCTTGGTGCCAGCGGTCCGGTGCGGAGGAAGGGAAGCGTACTGCCACAATGGACTGCAATGCTCGGACGCATCAAGAGTAGCGTGGGCTCCCGGGACGGAGGATAAAGATAAGGCAGGTGATAAACAGAGCACCAGAAACATTTAACAAAGGCTAATGAGATTGTGACAACAGTGTAAGCAGAATGCAGCACAGTCTCAAGTCAGTGAAGATGCATACAAGAGAAACTTAGTAGCTTGGAAACAGAGGATACATAACAAGAGATATAGGAACGATACCGCACTTTGGCGCAGTCCACGACGAACGTTCGCAGAGGCGTGGGAGCACGTTGAAGTCGGTCACTTGCGATGGATTTTTGTCTCGACGTGATACCGGTGCGCCAGAAGAAATGCTCCACTTTTGGGAGAACCTGCATTCGCTGTCAGAACGGAATCACTTCACGTTTGCTGCAAAAAACAGGAGGTCGGTGAAGTCGAGCATCGGGTTGACGAAGGCTCTGACATCTTGGATATGAGCATTTTCAACGTTAAAAAAAGAATAGATTGGATGAAAAGGCCCACCCGAGGAGCAGGTTTGCTGAAGGTGGACACAGGCTTTCAGGGCCAATTTAGCTGCCTCTATCTGTCTATAACAGATTGCGGAGCAAACCGAATCAAACCAAGCAACTCATTTTCTGTTGGTACAGCGGAACGTCATCAAACATATCGGCGTCATCACAGAGGATGTGACGACTAACAATCACCGATGCCGCATCAAATTCTTCCTCGTCAAACGAAGCCAGGCTCTTCTTGGGACTACAAGGCAGGTCCTGGGACTGGTGTAACGAACGCTGAACGATGTCCGCAGGTTGCACTGCTCCAGTGTTAGATACAATATTGTCACCTGTTTTAAGGCGCGGCATATGACGGGAGAGTATTGTTTATTTATTTTATTTACTTTACAATACCGCGGACCTTTCGTCACGCAGAGGAAATTCGAGAACACGTCACAAATACATAATCATGCACTCGTGTACGGGTCAAGCGTACGACAGTTCAGCGCTCCGCGTATTCTTTACATGCATCACTTAAAAAATTCATTCACTGACTCCGAACAGCTTAGAGTTGCAGCAACCGACAAGTTCTTCTGGTAGGGCGTTCCACTCGATTTATTGTTCTGCAGAAAAATGAATGTTTGAATACATAATTTTTGTATTGATACGGTGCAATTGCTTTTAGTGTTGCTCGTTCTCTGGGAACGGCATGCCGAAGGTAAAAGATATGTTTCAGGATCTATTTTTATCAGTCCGTTTGCTATAATATAATTCTTTCAATCTAGAAAGTTTTCTTCGTTTTTCTAGGCCATCCAGCTGCGCCCCAGCTCGTAATGCGTTAACGGACGACGTACGTCACATCTGAAAAAAATGAATCGTAATGCAAGGTTCTAATCTTTCTATTTGTGAACCTGTGTTTTTCTTAGGGGTCCCATGCACTGGCAGGTACCTCAATATCGGACGTACATAAGATTTATATGCAGTTAATCTAACATCTCTATTTGCATGTCTTAGGTGTCTTCTAGAGCAACGCTAGTTTTGATATGCCCTTTGCCACATAGTCCACGTGACTATTCCAGCGCAGCCTATTACCAAAAATCACACCTAAGTATTTAAATTCATTTGCTGAAGTTCTGTGCTCTATAGTAGCGATAATCTAACACTTTTTTCTTGTTTGCATATACAAAACAGTCTTATTGAAATTAATAACTATGCCCCATGTAGTACACCATGAGTTGATTACCCCCAAGATGCATTTAGTAACTCCGGTCCTGGAACTGTAGTAATTTTAGAAAAGCATACAGTCATCCGGCAAAAGCTTAACATGTACAGAAGCTGGCAGATTCAAGCAATGTCATTGATATAAACTAAGAACAAGAGTGGCCCCAAACCGAACCCTGGGGTACTCTGAATAGACTGCCAACGGGAGAGCATACGTTGTTATAACCGTATGGTTCACGTGACGACGCGGTTCCAGTGTCCAGCCAGCACGACGGTTTTCTGACGCCGTGCGAGCTTCTCCGGTAGAAACGCGACGGGAAAGGGCCAGAATCATCCTGAAAGTGTTGAGCCCACTGACCAGCGTCTGTTCAACATGAAGCGGAGCGCGTAGCAAGCGTAGCTACCCGCGCTAAGCGCACGCGACGGGCGTTCACCAGCCTTGTATCTCACTGCCAAAACCGTTGCTCGCGACAGCGACACAGCTGAGGCACGCGAAGCGCTATTAGCGCTTCGCTGCATGTGAGAACCGACCTTGAATAAGCCTTCTCGCTATTTAAAAAGAAAGGACGGCAGCCTCAGGCTCATGCGGAAAGCCCCTTCATGTTTCAAAAGTAGCGCAAGGTGCGTCGATGCACGAGGCACGCGCAACGTGCAGCCCTTGGGAAGACATGGCGGCCCCTGCGCAGCACTTGAGCTAGATTCAGACGCCATGTTCTTCCCAGAAGTGGCGCGACACGTGTCTCGAGCACTTCCACAACAATGAATGGCGCCACTTTTCCCAGGATAGAGGGCTTTATATGGGACCACCGATCTCCACCAGAGGGGCCTGAATGAGCGCATTGAGCAAGCAGGTATGAAGCCACCGAAGTAAGCGGCTTGCTCCAGAAGTGAGCGCTAAGCAAGCTTTGTAACCCTCCGAGTGCTGGTTCGAAAAGCGTCGAGGCCATGGATTTTCGGGCTTGTTCCCTCAAGAGCCTGCTGGCTGTAGTAAGAGCGCATCCCAGACCCGAGAAGTATCATGGGAAGCAATTCAATGTAAATATTTGGAGATTGTAGTTGATCAAGTGTGAATATGTCCCAAGTTCAAATGCCTCATTCTTGGGAATTAATCCAGAACGGGAGTATTAAAACCAGATCAAAGAGACAAAAACATGGTCCAATATATCGGCTGAATGCGCTAGGAAGCCCCGCGCATGCCTGACTTCGGGACAAGCATCGAACTTCCGGTGGCTTCACCTTACGCCTTCACTAAATAAGCTACGCTTTCAGAGTACCGCATTCCTTTTCTTTGGCACTTTGCCGACAATACAGTCGCTCTATTCAACAATATTCTGGTTCGCTGCGGCATCATTGGACAGCGGCAGTCACGTGAGTCGCTATCATCATCATCGCGTTTTTTTCAACGCCACCATCTTGGATCCAGCGATCCGCTGCCTGCTGCTGTTATGCTGTTTACTGCGCGCGCACGCTGAAGTCCGTCGCTCAGCAAGCACTGTTTCCTTCTTACGTCGAGATACGAACAACATGACCATGATTCACTGCCACAGCTGCGGCCGCGGCAGCTGGCGCAGGCGACGGCTACAGCTCCGGCTTGGCTCAGCTACAGTCGCTCCTCCGTCTGCGCGCGGACCCAAGATGGCGTCTCCTGACGCGCTTCAGACGCGTAGGTAGGGGGTTTCGGTACTCTGAAAGCGCAGCTTTATTTAGTGACTCTACTTACGCCAGGCTCGGACAGCAGCTAAGCGCCATCCAGCCCCCATAGTAGAGATCAGTGGCATGGGCCCGAGGAACGCCAACGCGAGCCTGAAGCGCGAGCACTACCAGATGCTTTGACGCGAAGATATCCAGGCTGAGCTATTGAGAACAAAGTTTGTTATCCAACTTAATGATAACTCTGAATTTCACCAAATTAACGCCCGTTGGCGCCTAAGGTCATTAAAAAAAATTCTGAGCAAAATTTTCGACCCGTTGTCAGGAATAGGGTCTATATAGACGAGATTTTGGTGGGGTCTTCTAAATGTGAGCACGATGCACGAAAATAAGGCCACTCTTACGAAGCAGAACGAGCAAGCTTATTGCTCAACGTGACCAAGTACAAGTATTGTGTGCGGGAAATAACACTACTGGGCAATATAATTAGAAAGAACGGTGTCTGTCCCAGCCTTACATCAGTGAGCTGCTTGCACTAGATGACCGTACCCACCGATAAGCTTGCTGCGCAACGCGTACTCGGGGTGGTCAAATATTTCGAGATATATTTGTCCCCGCTCGCGGAAAAAACGGAGCTTCTTCGTCAACTAATAGGGAAGGACACGGTGTTCGACTGGACTGACGATCATGCAAAAAAATGGACTCCAATCTGCGAGTCACTTGACAAGGCCTGATTACTCGCAAATCGCAATTTTCGATCCAGCGGAGGAAACGAAAATGACATCCGATGCATCAAAAGGTGGCCTTGGATCTGCGTTGCTGCAATGTCATGATGGTGACTGGCGTCCCGTTGATTACGCGTCTCGGGTGATGTCGGATGCGGAAAAAGATATTCGCAGTTTGAAAAACAAACCATGTGAATCGCGTATGGATGCGAAAAGTTTCATTACTTTGCTTATGGACGACGTATTCTAATAGGCGATTTGCAATGCTGCTTGTTTGGCGCTACCTAGCGGCTGAAGCAAAAACATTAGGTATGCCGGGGAGTGGCGGCTGCATTGTTCAAACGTGAGCTATTACTCTGGTGGCGTCGCTTACCCTAGTGTCCGAAGCAAGACATACTGGGTAGGCCAGGAAGCCGTGATCGCATAACAGGCAAGTACGGTGGAAGCTACGGCCTCTGCAGGCCAATTGAACGTGACACTGGAATGCGCTTATTACTGCGGAGAAGTATCAGGCTCTTCGCGGCGTCAAGCTCCAATATGCGTGCGTTGCGCTTCGCGCTCGTATACGTAGCGTATATCGAAGCCGTCGGCACACAATGTGGGGCTTATCGTTCACCCTTTGCCAAGTTACACCAAGACAAGGTACAACCGTGGGCTCTCACCCTGCTGGTGCCGCCTGACTGTTGCCTGCTGGTTTGAGAAACGTACCATACCATTGATCGCTATTGCCTCAAAAGACATTGTGGAGATGCCACCAAGATTGCAGCGGTTTTTTCTGCGCCTGCTGATCTACGATTATGTGTTACAGTTTATTCCAGGCAAATAACTGATCCTTGCGGACATGTTGTCGAGAGGGAGACCTGCGGCATCAGGGGACATTGCCGGTTTTACGGATGTGCAAGTCCACGCGGTCGATATTCTCTCCTCCTTAGTAAGTGAAGGAACACAAGTGAAATTTGCGTGGGAAACAAGCAATAATCAAGAGTTCCAGGTGGTCGTAAAAAAAAAAAAAGAAGTCCTGCCACACGAACATCGAAGGGGATCTAAAACCGGCCGCTTTCGGAGCTCTCTGTTGTAGAGGAAATTCTGCTGAAAGGATGTAAAGTGGCTGTTCCGAAGAAGCTACGACACGAAACGCTTCGGCGCATTCACAAGGGCCATCTGGGTTTCTTCAAATGTAAGACTAGGGCAGGAAGTTTTTTGGCCCGGTCTCAATGCGGACATTGAAGCTGTCGTAAAGTGCGCCGTTTGTGGAACGTATGCGTACAGGCAGACGAGCGATCCTCTGCATGCCGCGTCAAACTCCAGAACATCCATGGTACCGGGTGGGCGCAGATTTTTTTATTACGCGAGATGTACGTATCTTGCCATGTTCTACGTGCACTACAACTTCCCGGAGTTAGAAAAGAATGTCAATTCTGCTGCATGCACAGTCATAGACAGACTTAGCGCCATCTTTGCAAGATACGGGATTCCTGTAGTAGTCTGCACGGACAAAGCCCTCAGTTTTTATGTTTCGAATTCGCCGCCTTCGCGAGCAGATACGATTTTAAACACATTACGTCTATCCCCCCGTTTCCCCGTATCCCCCGCCTCGCAGAAAAAGGGGTTCAAATAATGAAGATGCTAGTTAAAAATACAAGTGACGCTCATAAGGACTTCTGGTTAAGTTTATTGTGTTATCACTCCTCTCCCTTAGAAGATGGTCGAGCGCCGGGAGAACTCCTGCAGGGCAGACGTCTGCGCTCGCGACTGCCGGACTTCAGTAACCAGACGCCGTGCTCTGTAAAAAAGCATCGCAAAATGAAGACTGCAGGGCGGTCACTACACCCGTTCTGACCTGGGCAGGCTGTCCGAGTAGAGTCAGACCTAGGCTCAAAAGGTTATGGTGACTGAACTGCCGCTCCCAAATCTTACAAAGTAACAACAAAGAACGGAAGAATACTACGACGGAATCGCCAGCAACTTTGGTAACCTCAGAAGCGACGTCGATGACTACGGGAATGTTGAAAGAAGTCGACATCAGTGACGACAGGAATGCCGAAACGTCTCCAGGCATCGCCAGCCTAACACCTCAGGCGTCAAGAAGATCCACACGAGCAACGGCTGTCCCACGGCGTCTGGACTACGAAGCTAACTTTGAACAACGTATTTAGCAATGTGTTCCAGCATCGCCTTTGAGCTGTATGTTAATAATACGACTTGTGGCCAAAAAAGGAAGATGTATCGTGCTAAATCGCGATGGCGATAGCTGCCGTGTTGTTATCTATACATGCTTCTTCCTGTGTGACGCGGCCTGTGTGGCTGCTATGGTTGGCTTTATATTGCGATGGAAATAAACCTTTCCCAGTTCTGTTCGTGGAGTTGACAGAGTCGGTCTGACTATCTTATCGACCGCAGGCCGACGGATCCGTAGATGTCTAGGTGTTGGCTTTGCAAGTTTTCTTGAGAAACCCATATGTTTGCATTCGTTTATGTTCAGTTCAATTTTCAACTCTTTACACCGTTTTTGTAAATATGTAACACGTTATGCTGCAATGTATGTTGGTCGTTACCATCGGATATTGTTCTATAAACTGTACTATCATCGGCAAACAGTCTAACATAAAAGGATATATTTTGAACTACATTGTTAACATAAATTTGAAAAAGCAATGGTCCCAAGACTGACCCCTGTGGTACACCTGGTGTAAATAATACAGAGTTTGATTTGCAACCATTTAAAACTACGAATAGTCTTCGATCAATTAGAAATGCTTCCAGCCACTGACTAAGATCGAAATCATGTTTTAGGTACCACAGTTGATTCATCAAGAGCTGATGGCTTACCTTATCAAAATTTTTGCTTAAGTCCAATAAAATGCAATCAGCCACATTACCAGACTCAACACTTACACACAGGTCATGATAAAATTATGTTAGCAGCGTCTAACACGACACATTAGCTCTAAATTTATGTTAATGTTTAGTCATGTTTTGTGTTTGTCTGTAGTTTGCCACATTAATTTTAGTTCCATCTTTTGAATTGGCCCAACATGAGCAGTTTTCCAGTCCAAGGAAGCATGTGATCGGATAACCTCTTCACAAATATGATGTATAAGTAGCAAGCTACGAGACAGGAACAGTTTTGCAGCACATCTGCCGAAAGGTTATCAGGGCCGGTTACTTTGGAGGTCTTTATTTCTTAAAGAAGTTTCCAAATTCCGTTCACTTGTAAATCAATTCGAGTCATCTTGTCACAAATTAGGTTTGTTAAAGGGTAACTGCAAAGAAAAAAGAGTTTTTTTTAAACAGCCTAATTGGGACAAGCATGTCACAAAACAAATCTTCCGCGAAACAACAATTTTTTTTCTAGAAATATTTACGCCACAGGACGTAATTTAGGCGGAGTCACAATTTCTCCACGTTTCGAAACTCCCCTATTTCGACGCGCGAAATTGGCTGTTATACATCACTCCGTGACGTATAGCAGCCTACTCGTGACGTATAATACTAACTTTGTGGCGCGTGATTTAAAACGGACGAAATAGCCGCAAACTAAAATCAGTCTCTGCGCAGTAAATATTGCTGTAAAAAATTTTCTTTTTGGCGGAAAAATTGTTTTGTGACATGCTTGTCCCAATTAGCTGGTCAACAAAGACTTTTTTTCTTTGCAGTTACCTCTTAAAAAAGGCAGTCACAGGAGTTCTTGAGTCAATAAAACTGATTTGAAGTGGTTGTTAAAATATTTGCCGGTGTTTAAGTTCTCACCAACCAAGATCACCATGAAGCAGTGTCGGCTTAGAGGTGTCAGTTTTCTCGTTGCTCCTAACGAATTAACTCCTTTTGGTTTTCTGGCGAGGCTGTTGTTCAGTCTCTTGAAATATAACACCTTTCACTTTTCAATTTTTTTAAGCGTGCTGTTATTGTTGCAAGTTTTACCTTTGTTGGAGGTGCTTCTATTGTTGCAGTAGCGTTCATCGGCTCTTCTCCGAGCGGCTATTACTTTATGACACTGCAATTGACCCAGTCCTTATTTTGCTCTTCCCATCTCATATGATATTGTATATGTACCCGTCATAACTTTCAACTACTTGCTTCATGTTTTCTTTGAAGGTGTCCCACAGGGAGTGAATATCATCTAAGCTTGATTTGGGGTTAAAGATTACAAGGTAACGTTCGAGGTCAGCTGATATAGCATTGTAGTAGCCATGACTATGCGAATATATGTTCCTGATTTTTTTTGTATCATGGGCAGACATGTACGTAACGCGTTACAAGTAACGAGTTACTTGTACCTAGTTACTATTTTCGGTAACGAGTAACGTATTTAGTTACTTTTTCAGAAAAGGAACGAGTAACGGTATTTAGTTACTTTTAAGGCCAAGTAACGAGTAACGGTATCTCGTTACTTTTGAGGAGTAACGTGTACAAAACCACTTAAACGGCCTTGTTTTTATTCTAGCCTTCGTATGTATCTATTGCGACAAAGGCAGATGGAAAACCCGAAAAACAAATAAACAGTATGACAATACAGCAACGTATATCGCTGAATACGTCAGTCGAACAGTTCGACTGACGTGTCCAGCGATAAACGCAGCTCTACTGAACTCTACAGCTGTGAATGTCCTTCACACAGCGAGCACAATCAGGTTCGTTAGTTGAACTTTCTAAAACCGGGTACGGACCGAATGTAAACCCGGAGGTGGCAAACACGGGAAGGCACAGAACCCATTACCCGCTGTCCTCAATGAAGGCACAGTTCCCGAAGATTCACCAGCTCTTCCTAAAGCACAACACTGCCGTTCCTTCGAACGCGTCAGAAGAACGACGCTTCAGCGTCACCGGAAATGTATTTTCAAGGAAGCGGGAAACATAACTGATGAAAACTTCAACAGGCTGCTGCTGCTTAAGGGCAACGACTACTAAAAAGAGAACAATAAACCATGAAACAAAAACAGTTGTGTATTTGGTCTTCAAAGTAACGTGAAAAGTAACTCGTTACTTTTGAGGTAACTCACGCGTTCCTTTTGAGAATCGGTAACGAGTAACGTATTTAGTTACTTTTTGAGCGAGTAACGAGTAACGGTATTTAGTTACTTTTTTGGGTAACGTGTACATGTCTGATCATGGGCTTAAGATTGGAGATGTGCTGTAACACAGCCATGGTCACTAATACCAGGCACGATTACTGCTTTTTCTGAGCAGGACTGTCATATTGCATAACAGCGAATCAAAAATATTTGTCCCCGTGCAGGAGAAATTACATGTTGCTGAAAAATATTTGTAGTAACAAATTCTAGAAACGTTCGGTATTCGATTGCCGTCAGAACAATATCATAATCTAGCATTGTAAGACCAGGCAAGTAAAATCTCCGCTACAGTCATTCGGAATAGTGTGCATCACTTCGAATCGACACTATTAGATGGTGTTTACATCTATAAATAACTTCAGGTCCGTCTGGCAGTTCAAAATGTAAAGCACGTCAGCAGTTCATGGAAATCTTGGAGCCAGCAGCTTGTGAGAGTCGGTCGATTTGTTCATCGCCTGATTCACCGCATGCAAGAATTTTATAAGCTCCCGCTAAAATGTTTAAACAAAAACAAGAAAACAATGAATCTGGAACTTTGGTTTAACAAAAAGCGGAAAAACTTGCACGAGCACATGCGGAAGGGCTAAAGAAGACCATGCGACTTGTTAAACCATCCGTAGTCCCTGTATGTGTACTAGAGTAAAGATTGGTTTAGATTGAAGCTTTGAAAACATCATCTGCATCTGCAGGAGAAGGCTTGTAGTGCCCTTCAAAGCCTGCTCTAAGCTCAATAAATCGTTTTTCGTATGGGCTTCATCCTGCTGTGGGCGAACCTTTCGAAGCATGATAAAGATGTCATGGCAGCTCCCGAAACCAAAATGTTCTATGAAAACACAATCTTCTAAAACTTCTCATTGTTCAATTTGTCTGAGATGATTTGGATTGTGATTGGTTTTCTACCGTCGCTTCGATGTAAGCACCGCCCTGTCATTGCGACAAATAACGTATTTTTGTCATGGTCGTCCTTAGTGAAAGTTTCATTTGTTTGAGAAGAAAATCACAAGTCCTCTGGTCCCTCTATCTATATACACTGACGCGAAATCTCATTCAATATTCGAGGGCCACTTCAGTTGTTTGCAAGTTTAATGTCTTAAAGTTACAATTCAATCGGCGCATTTCAGTATAAGTTTAGTTGATACTAGCTCTCATCAGAGAAATGATGTCTTGTAGAACACCTCCTGGCATTTTGAGGCCCTCCAGGAAGTTCCTTTTTGGTTCCCTACTAAAACAAACAGTATAACCCATACTACTTATATCTATCACCACATGAAAGAACTATACGACATGTTACATTAATTTATCTAAATAAAGAATGCACTAGTCAATTTGATGTTTGGCCATAGTTCACTACAGCACTTCCCTTGTCGAATGAACTGCATTATTTTATCCCGCCTGATACTAATAAATTTCCAATTATTATAATTAAATAGGAAGGGTGCACACGACTCGACCATATTTTGTAGCTTTACGCCTATCATACCTCCATAAAACAATGGAGGTTGTCTTAAATTACTTAACATCGTGAAGTACACTGATAAAACTACTTATTTCTCAGAGCTTTCTTCGTGTGAACCTATCGTATTGTAATACTGGATATGAGACAGGGTACTTTGTATCGACTCTAACCGATTTCTTCGATGTGCCCGACGTTTCGAAGCCGGCTCGGCTCCTTGATCACGGGTGACTATATGTGGGCCCAAAGGTAGCAATCCGTCGTTGTTTTCTTCTTCTCTTAGCATTGATTTCTTCTTCTGTTTTTGCGCGTGGCGCATCGTAGCCCGTGTATAGTAGCTGCTTGGCAGCGTTCCGGTGGTTCGGTTCAGGTTGTTGTTCGTATTTTGTATGTGCCAAGACTCTATTAAGAGTCGCTTTCTCCAGTTTCTTTCTCTATCGAGGATGGAACTGCTGTCAAAGCCGATGACGTGGCCGGTCTTCTGAGCATGTTCCGCCAGCGCGTTGCCTTGGATGTCATTCTTCTTTACGTCATACTTATGTCTGCGCAGACGTTCAGGAAAGTTCTTTGTTTCCCCACATAAGAGGCGTCGCATTCAGCACAAGGAATTCGGTAAATCAGGCCTTGCGCTTTTTCTTTTGGGGGACGATCCTTCGGAAGAGGAAGAAAATGGCCTAAAGTTGAGACAGGTTTGATGTGCAACTGCAACGCCGTACGGTCTCAGAACGCGGGCTAGGACCTCGCTCGTGCCATGGAGATACGGGACGCACATGCGGCTGGCGGTGCCTTTGTTCTTGGATGTAGAAGGTTGACGAAGTTTTTTGTATATCTTGTTAACGAATCTTGTGGGGTAGTTGTTTTTTCGAAGGTCTCGTTTTATAAGATCGACTTCCATCTTAAGTGACTCCTTTGTTGAGCAGACCGTGAGGGCTCGTCGAAAGAGCGCCGACACCACAGAGGATTTGTGAGTCGTGGGGTGGTCTGACGAGAAGTGTAGGTAGCGACCGGTGTGCGTTGCTTTCCTGTATACTTGGAAGGTTAAATGGTTCCCTGTTTTTTCCACAGACACATCCAGAAATGGGAGGCGACCGTTCGACTCACGTTCGACTGTGAATTGAATGTCTGGATGGATGGAATTGAGGTGTTTGTGAAGGCGATCGACTTCACTGGTCTTGGCAACGCAGAAGCAATCATCCACATAACGTAGAAACAGAGTGGGTATGGGAGAAAACGTGCTTAGGGCTTTTTGCTCGATGGCTTCCATTGTCAGGTTGGCTACTGTGACGGACACAGCGGCACCCATGGCTGTGCCACTACTTTGCTTGTAGATGCGACCGGCGAAAGAAAAGTAGGTATTCGTCAGGCACAGCTCTAGTAGGCGGCATATTTCATTCACAGAGAGGTGGGTTCTTTCAGGTAAAGTCGTGTCTGACGTGAGTGCCGTTCTGATAACAGACACCGCGAGTCGAATGGGAATACTCGTGAAGAGAGATACCACATCAAAAGAAACAAGGCACTCGTCGTCGTTCAATTGCAGGTCCGAAGCGAGTTCGATGAAGTGGGCTGTGTTCTCGACATGCGTGTTGGTCTTTCCCATGAGTGGAAGAAACAGACGATGGAGATAATTTGACAGCGCTCGTAATGGTGACGTCGTAAAGTCGACTATGGGACGGAGCGGAATTCCAGACTTGTGTATTTTCGGTAAGCCGTAAAACGCAGGTGTCGAGCCGTTTCGGCAGATAAGGTTCAGGTAGAGGGCCCGAGACTCCGGATATTTATTGAAGACAGCGTAAAGTGCTTTGTTTAAGATTCCTTGAATTTTTGATGTTGGGTCTTTCGGTAGCATCGTGTACGCTGTGGTGTTCAGAAGTTCGTGCACCTTCTTCTCATAGTCCGTGCGGTTCAACACCACTGTGACATTTCCTTTGTCAGCAGGGAGAATTACGATGCTGTTGTCTTCCTTTAGCTTCTTGAGGGCGGATCTTTCGTCTGTGCTATAGTTGAAATGCCTCCTTTGGTTTACCTTTGAAAGCACGCCAATGGCTTTCAAGCGAGCTTCTTCACGGATGCAAGGGTCTAGTTTCTGTAAGCCCTCCTCAACGGAAGCTGCCATCAGTGGAAGAGGAGGATGTACAGTGGTAAAGTTAAAGTTTTTTCCTTTCGCCAAAACTAGTGTCTCGGTTGGAGAGAGCACTTTCGAAGAGAGGTTTTTGACGAAATTTTTGTTCAAAGTTTGAGGGGTGTTGGGCCGACCTTGGAGAGAGACAAGCTTCTTCTCGTGCTCCAGTCCTTTCCTCAGAGAGGCGGAGGAAGCAGCAAACTTGGCAAATCCATCGATGGCCGGAAGAACTTCGGGCACACGGTGGGTCGTTTGTGTGCATATCGCTTTTTCAGTAGAGTTATTTTCCGGATAAAGACGTGGATAATGCTGTCATGTATAGCTTTAAGCAGCTCCTTAAAGGGAAGCTGAAACGGTTTTAAATATGAGAAAAACACCCGAGCCTGGTTAATTAGACCTCAGCCATCACGAATATTGTATTCGTTTAGTCATTTTCTGCGCGGATTAACCGGAAAAGCGCCTTCAAAGTAGCGCCGAAGCCGCGCCGAAGCCACGCCTCTCCGAAGCAGAGGGAAAGGGGAGAGAGAGGAAACCCGTCAGCCGATGTCACAAAGGTACGGCTGGGGGACCCCGCCGCGGCTAGCCGCGCTTTCCTCGTAGGCTGCTCTACTGACTTTTCGAGCCGTTGTCGTTCCGCCGCCACATAGCGCTTGCTTTTATCCGTTGACCGATCATGCTATTGACTCAATCGCCTGAAGCGTTGATTGCTCTCTTGTTTGTTCATGTATTTGCAGAATTCTCGTGGCACCGAACCAACTGACTCGCGCTGTTTTACGATGCCGTACTCATGTGTAGCCGCCAGCTTTCACGAACAGCGCTCGCCGCAGGTGTTCTTCCCGCTTACTCGTCTTTTCCACTCCGACCCCGAGATTTTATAGGGGGGGGGGGGGGGGGGGAGCAAGTACACCGTTTTTTGTTCGAAATGTGTTTGGATGGCGCATATGAAAACTACGTACGTATCGGTTTGGGTCTGAAGAAGGCTCGCCTGAACCCGACGCTCTGCCGATCATCTTGAAGGTAAGAAGGCAATTCAGCGCATTAAAAGTCACAAGCAAAAGGAAACGTAACTATGTAAAAAAGTTTAGGTCGACTGTTCTAGAAAAAGCTATTACGTAATTAGAATTGTGCAGTATACTAGCAAAGCCGCGATCATGAAGCCAAATAGCGGGTTTCCACTGGCTCTTTAGTGTTAATCGCCTATATTAGTGTGTTAGCGTTGGTTTCTTATATTGTTGAAGTGACCATATTTTCCGAACCGACTCCGGTCCGGGAAATATGGGAAACAAAAGAAAACAATCTTGGGTAGCCCAAGATTATTTTCTTTTGCTTTTAATCTACTCCGCTACCCAGTCACTTGAGAGAGGAGGGTTTGCTCTAATAAGTGGTCATGCAATTCATAATGCGACTTTCACGGTGCAAATCGTTTTAGCATAAACGTTTTTTTTTTCTTACAGTTGTTGATAAATTTAAGTCACATATTTGTTAAATGTAAACACAAATTTTGTCAACTTTTCCTTCCATACGTTCATATTCTCTTCAGGAGAGCTCTTTCGAACTACAAAGCATGTGACCTTCTGTTCTGAAGTGACTTCTTTTTTTATAAGTTACGCAGTGTTTTCCATATAAAGTTTGTGTCATGCAATGGTTCATTGTGCCGTAGAAACGCGATCGGACGATGATAATACCTGGTTGTGGTCTAATGCAGTCAACAAATCTTGGTAGAAGTATGCGAATTTAGAGGCCTAGGAAGCTTTTCGCAAATTCGACATCAAATTAAGGGCTGCCGTGCACACATCTCCGCTTTCTCTAACGCTATAATGGTGTAATAGTTAATGGCAAACATACTAAACGCAGCAGAGCGGTACCGCTATCACAAGGATGGACCTTCTGCGCAGTTATTCGCATCGTGCCGCAAGGACATGGCGGTGGCAGAACGACGACCCTCATCTCATCACCCATCTCATCTCAGGGGAAGCTCTGCGTCGCCCGAAGCCGATTATACTATCCTTCAAACCACTTTAGCCTTGATGAACAATGCAGCCTGCACGCTCACGTCAAGCAGCTGGCATGCTCGATGGCCGATGTGCAGCATTCTTGTCCTCTGACGACCGTTTTGGGGAGGGTCATCTAATCCGGCTTGACGCGTCCCGTCAATAGCCTCTGTATATTGTCAACGTTTTCGTTACAATAAGTAGCGATCAGTACGCTCCTGAAGGTACACTGTAAGCAAGTGCCGTGTATTTAGTGAATATTTGGGGTGAAAAACACGCTATTTACACAAATTACCATAAATTTACACGTTGAGTAATGAGTAATCCGTTCAAAAATCATGCGAAGTTTGTAAAAAACGTGTTTTGGTTCGGTTATAGACCGACACGCTGTTTACAAACAAGCCCGCTCTTACCTCACACCAGGTGTGGGCACTGCGCGTGCGCAGAAACCGAATTCGCGCGAAGTGAAGCGTCTGCGCATGCGCGGTGCCGTCGACAGCACCACCGCAGCTGCGTGACGTCAGGGCCGCGTGTTTGTCTATACACGCACAGCCGTGTAGCCGACCTCGAAAACACGCATCAGCCCCGGCGACGAACGCAGCATTGCCGGCTATCGAAGCATCGGGATGCTTGGGACACACCTAGAAAGATCCGTGAAGACAAATGCCGCGGAAAGAAACATGTCTCGGAGACAGAGGCTCCAAATGCAATTGCGGCAGTGTCGGGGGACGGGCGAACCAGGAGCCTTCGGCGCTACCGTGCTCGCTGCCATTTTTTTCTGGTCGATGGCAATGCGGCTTCCTGTTGTCGCCGAGGTTTGTATTTATTTTAGGGGTCTTGATAATAGTTCCTCACACACCAAAAATACAGTTATGGAGTGTAATTACACCTTATAAACAGTTAAAATGGATATAAAAAGCGTGCCCTCGATCTGAACACGCATATTGCAGTTGGTTTCGTTTTGGCTTCAACCCTTCAACTGCAAGCGAAGGTGCCGCCTCCCATGTAACCTCCTACAGAATTTACGGCGCTCCGGGGTGGCCAGTGTTGCTGCATCTGTAGGTCATCTTAAGTTAGAGCTGACAGAAAAATCTGTCACTGGCGCAACGCCGATGTACGCTGGAAGCGAGAGCCGGTTTGCTTTTGTTGTTTTTGTATGGTCGGAGGCAAATCTGGCAACAACGCACGCTGTTTTGCTTCGACGGGAAACCAGCAACAACGTTGTTTCGCTTCGACGGAAGCCAGAAGCTCCGCTGTTCGCAGGAACACATGTAGCGAGGACGATGACCGGAGAAGTGCCTCGTGATGTTCCCGGAAGACGGAAAGTGTCATTCGTAATCGTCGTGTGTGCGTTGAAAGCGAAAGGAGTCGCAGGATCCACGAGTGCGCGACCACAAGCCGAGGTTCACGACGGCGCTGCGAGTGCGGCGTATCTCGTTCTGTTTGGTGCAACACGGCGATGCGAGTAGAGCTGGAACGTTCGTGGTGTGTGGTGCGGTGACTTGAAAGTAGAAAGCCACATTAACCCGGAGCGCAAATTGGTTGTTATGGCGTTGAGTTTAACGGGTTCAGTTCCGTCGGCGTCAGCCATCCAGTCCAGCTGGCGGCGCCTTTGCGCAAGTAAATCTTCCTTAGTTCCGTTTCAAATTGTGGAAGTATCCCGACGGATAGCGTGAGTAAAAAGCTGCGGGTGTTTTCAACAAAATTACGTCGTTTTAATTGAACAATGGACTCCTGATTGTTGTCCTAAATCTGCCGTTTTATGCTTCGTGTTGGACTCGTTTGCACAGCGACGTGTTTGCACAGCGACGCACACCGCTCGAGTAGATGATTAGGTCCTGCAAACGACCGGTTATGCAGAATTTCAGGAAAACTTAAGTCACCACCGATATTTTCCTGTATATCTCGTGTGAATTTGTTGCGCACATCATGCGGTGTGAATAAATTGGGGCAAGATTTCCACCTGCCCACAGATGCATGAACTGAGACCATTTTTTACGTTGTGAACATAGTGCTTTTCCTTTATTTTGGGAAGAGGCGTTGGTGGTTTTATTATGGTATAATCACTTGAGAGTTGAGAAGTCGGAGAAAGCGAGCAAGCTTCCCAACTTGTCTCTTTTTTCTCTGGCACTGCCTCCTAGTTTCTAAAGTTTCAGTTTCAGTGGGCAATGGCATACCTACTAGCAAGTACAAACTGCTCTAAAGCAGGTAAAAGGCAGGGGGAGGTCAGGACGGTGCGCTTTCGCAAGGTGACGAGTAAATACTTGTGAGTGTATGCAGAATATGCAAGCGATTTTGTTACGCCCTTTGCTTGCGTCTCTCCAGCAAAAGGAATAAGATGATCCACAAAGGCAGTCACAAGCCAAAATTTACAATAACAGTGCGTTTGCTTCGTGTGGTCCGTGTAGTTGTATTTTACACTGCTTCCTGCAACACCGTGTCATGACGAAGAGGTGGAACGGTCACGGTTTGTGCTAGCCTACCGGTTGACAGAAACCCGCATCGCCCGCATCGGCACCGAGTGCACTTGGGCTGTTGATGCTCAAGCCTTTCATCCGCGGCTTGTCGCCAGCTGCTCCTGCTGCTCAACGGTGAGGACGCGGCGAGAGTGACCTTTGAAGTGAATGTAAATCCTCGTTCATCCAGTTATCCGATGTCAAAGTGCGGAAGATGTCTAACGTGTACTGAGGGCGGGAACTGCGAGCGTTTCGCCTTGCTTTATAACCGAACCAGAGCAACGAGATAACTGCCTTGCGTACCCAAGATGATCGGAAGCAATATGTTTCGACAGGTCGAGTACGTCACCGGGGATGTAGGGCGAGACGGTGCGCACTGTTTAAGCGCTTGCGGTATCCAAGCAGTGGCACCCGGAAACCGACGTCAAAAGAGAAGGAGCTCGCGATTCAGCATAATGCTGTGTTACAGGCCCGTGAATCTTCAAAGTTCGGGGCGGTGGCGGTGAAAAAAAGACGCATGAGCGCCACACCAGTGATCACGAATAACACCGGTCACAACCCCGAGCCCCACCGCTCCACTCAACACTGACACGACATACGACAACAAACTGCATCAAAACGCCCCACAAAGTGAAGGCGTCTGCTCCCGTACTGCAACTAGCGGAAGTGAAGTGTTGGGCGGATGTCCTCAAAAGAATATATAAAAATGCTTTTGCGCAACGATCATTGTCATTTATTATTGAATACATAATGATAAAATCCCCAATAACTTATTTTTCTATCTGATTCCAGCTAGCCGGACTGCTCATAACACTGGCTAAGCAATAAAATAACAAATAATTGAACTTTTTCTATGACCGGTTTAATATTTAAGGTTAATACATCGTTACCTTTCGCAACAGATTAAGATTATAGATTTCTGCCTCCACATGTTTTAAGTGCAAACAGATTTTACATACGGCTGTCGCTTTCCGCCGTATTTTGTGCTCTTCTATAAATCTGTAACAGTCAGCGACCAAGAGCTCACCCGCACACGTCAAGCTTATATACCTCGCGGGAAATGAGCGTGTCGATAGGAAGTGTCGGGAGTATTGTCGTTGTAGTGAGTGTGATAGTATATGTGTCGGTGCTGTATAATATGTGTTCTTCTGATGTCTGTATGATGTATGTGTACTGCTACGCGCGATCATCCTGGTACAATTAATTATTTTTACAAGTTGCTGAGATCTCACTAGGTAGCGCAAGGTCATCACTTGTTTCAGATATTTACCTGAGTTATATGTCCACGTAAGTTCGGCATTCGGGGCATTCGTTTGTCTGTCTAGCAGTTGCGTTGTATTAGCGGTTGGAGCTACCACGTCCCTACTCCTAGGTGGCACGAGTCGTTACCTCATTCGAATATTTCGCTTGGTTGAGTCATTTATCTACTTGAAGTTCAGCGTTCGTTCATCTCTATCTGTCTCAGCAATCCTGTCGCATAGCTACCGTCGCCGCTGACGCACGTACTTTCGCACGTAGCGACGTCGGCTGGTCTGACGCAGCGATGAAGTTTATGCAAGTTTCGTCCGCTTAAAAGCCGACGACTGAGTAGGCATATGGAAGTTGCGGCAGGATATCGGAGCGTAAAGGTGAGCGAGGCCGGGGCTACGGTGGGTACCAGCGGGGCGGCGCCGTCCTCCGTAGCCGTTCTCGTTAGTCACCTCGTTCTTGCTCTACTAGAGCATGATGCTAGCGATTGGAGACTGTATTTACTGCGCATAAAGACATCGAACGAGAGCAAGCGTGTCCTGTGTGCTCTCACCGCTTCGCCTGTTCTCGGCTGCTGGCCGCCATGTTTTATAATAAACACGCTATGCCCTGTTTCGTGGAAGGCAGACACGGTGTATCGTGTTAAGTTTACACGGCACCTCATGCGTAAACGAATAACGCAGATGGCTGCGTGTAAAACGAACACGTTTCGACGTGTCCGCTATGGGACAACGGCTTCACGCTTGGACGTGTTATTTTTGCTAACGGTGTATGAAGCCGTATGTCGCGTCCGCGCAAGCGGTTCCTCGTGTCTGCCTTTATTACTGCGGGGGATCATTTTTCTGCTTCGCCAAAGACTGGAACGCGTACTTGGTCACGATCGAGGGTCGTTCCGGACACATTCCTCTTTCGGATCCAACGAAAGGTTTCGGAAAATCAGAAGTCGAACCCGATTGACAAGAGCAGAAGGCTCGGCGCCCGGCTGCTTCTCGCAAGCGACGGGCAAACGAGAATCGAGATGGTCCTTTTATGACGTAGTGGCGCGTCACGCGCGGCTAGCCATGGCGTGCCCGCTGCGGCGATCGCTCTCTTTCTTCGCTTTTTTTCGCGCTTAAGGATTATTTTGGGTCAAACGGTTGCGATATTTGGACTCAGCAGGCACAAACACGTCAGAATCAACCATTAACTCATTTTTTTCAAAAGCTCTTCAGCTTCCCTTTAAGAGCCGTAAAGGTAGACAGATTTTACCTGGAGCCGAACGCACAATGCAGATCGTCGTCGACGATATCCTTGCTGACCTGAGGGTTCCTTTTCGTCACTTTATAGTTTCAGAAGCCGCGAGTGACAGAGCTTGCTTATTTGTTTCGAGAACTTATGGAGCAGGGCAGGATGGCGTAGCAAAACAATAGGACAATGCACAGTGGGTACGCAGGTTTCGAGGAATGTTTATTTTATTCGTTCGGTTTCACGTGTCACTCTGTTGCAATTGGATTCGTTCATTTGCTTAAATAACATGTTATTTAATAGTAACTAATAAATAATAATAATAATATTATTAACTGATAGGTTCACACAGCCTTAGCTAAGGTAATTTGTATGTAACACAGCACGCAACAAGAAAGTTTTCTTTAGCAACACGACGGGGTAGAGATTTTTTCGGTTCACACTGCAGTAAATCTTTTCATTGAGAGAAAAGCCCGTACTGCATCCGGAATGTGACCGGAGTACTCTTCACGAAACATTGACCTTTACTTGGTGTTCTTTGCAACTGGGAGTTCAAAGAAAACAACGGATTTGGTGTACTAATCGGTGGTAGACCGGATCACCTCACGAAGAGCTCAGTCTGATCGCTCAGGACCGAAGCTTGGCTCAGCCAGTGCGCAGACTCCAGTACATTGTCCGCACTGAAGGGATCGAGGAACAGTGGGCGCAGTGAGGCATTGTCGGCGGTCGGAACCCTCCATGGAAGAAATCCGGAGCACTTCCTAGAAGTAGGCCGTCCTCCGAGCCGAGCCTTCGATCGCTGGTAGGTGGCGCTGATCGCTTCACTGCCAACATATCCACTGCATAGCAGCGGTGCTGCAGACGTGTTGGCCTGAGGATCATCCAGTGTTCGCATCAGTCCGCGTTGAACCCGGTATGAACCATGAAGGTGGGGAAAGGGAAGCGCCGCTGCTAGATGGACTGTGGCGAGTCTGGTCCGAGGTGTCCCTGGAGAGAGTCGTAGCTCTGTCCCGTGTCTTGACTAGGACGGGGGAGTTTGAAAGCTCAGGCTGGTTCCAGGCTGCTGAAGGCAGTGCCCTGCGACGTGGTCAGCCGGGACGTAGCCGATCCGGGGCATGGTAGTAGTAACCTGCACAACGACAACGGTCTTTCAGCAATAGTTCTGAGATTTAAAAAAAAAAAATGAAGGACGTTCACAAATCTCTGTAATGCGTAAAACTAGAACTCATCTCTTGAGGAAGAGGAGGAGAGGTACGGAGGGTGTGAGTATGATCATACGCCTCCTCCACCTGCGTACCCTCAACTCCTCCTCCTTCCTCCTCTTCCCTCCTCTTCCTCTCCTCCTTCTTCTCCTTTCTTCCTTCTCTCCTCCTGATTAAAATCTCCGCTGAGTTTGCACTCCAAATTTCTCTAAAATTTCCCCGCTACTTAGCGGCTTAAGTTCCCCGCTAAATTTAGACGTCACATGACTTCGTGTCACGTCTCCAATGCACAAATTCAGTTTCTCCGCTAGATTTAAAGGAAAATTGACGTCAGGTGACCTCCACCAATTCGATTTCCCGCTAAATTTAGCGGGGCAGCACGCCGACGGCGATGGCGGCGCTCACTCAACTCTAGAAACCGGTGCCTAAGAGCTGCGCTCTAAGGAAATGGCGCTATAGGAAGCGCCACTTTCTGACACGCTTAAGAAGAAAAAGCGACAGCAAGTTGTTGGTTCGTTACTCCAGCTTCTAAGCAAAGTTGGGGTTTTACGTACCAAACCAATGAAGAGCATATGGCACACCACAGCGGAGGGCAGATGAGTTAATCTGGGCAACCTGTGGCTTCTTTTACGTAGTATATCGACATCTCAGGTCGCACGGCGCCTATTATCTGCAACAAGCCTCTGACGAATTGCGTGCTTAAGCTTCTGGACAGGGTTTCTGGTAATGTCTTCAGTTCGCAATCATTTTAAGGCAGGAAACAAAAATAGACTTTGGAGGGCACCAATAAAAAAAAACTTGTGGTTCAAGATCGCTCATCATAAAAGATATAGCATACCTGCACCATGTATCCACAATTGGTCAGTCCTAGATCTAGAAGAGGCTCATGTGATCAGATACGCAATATTATATTAAAAACGCACTTTGGCATCTTTACGTAAAATGTTCGATTAAAGACACCTACTACTTGCACTTTCGCATCAGTAGGTCAAAGGATAATAAGCAGAGCAGAAACACTTCTCCAGATTTCATTAAAAGTTCACTAAATATTCCTTATATATGTTCATATTATAAAAAGTAGGCGTTCTTGTTTAGCCTCTATACACGCTAGCTCTCACTGAAAACACTAGGCAATATCGTGGAGCGTGCACCTTCTCAATGGGCCCTTAGCTTAGCTGCCGAAGTGCCAAGGGGCTTGCTCCGAGTAGTAATTAAGCTCACTGCACGAACTGGTGTTTGTGGCAGTGAATGTCCTGAGGCAAGATTGAAAACAAATGTCACTTTTCCCATGCGTTCGTCAACGTCTTATTTTGGTTATTTTCTTTCAATATTTTTATGTAGTAAAGCGAGCGCGTGTAGTGTTGCTAAATCATCTTTGGTGCTTCAGTGATTTACAAAATAGGCCTATTCTTACCAGAGGCATGGCGAAGATCAATTTCTCGTTGGCTCATGTGATCAATGTTCATTCAGCCACCCACATGAGTTGATAATGCTCAGAGAGGCATTTGATTCGTCAAAAGCACAAACCGCGTAAAAGTATATGGTTTTTACGGGGAAAAAAAGGTTAAAGGCGCGAACTGAAACAGGACGAAAAAAAGACACACGTACGACAAGGAGAGGCGCCATTTAAGCTGATTTAATATACCACCAAACATCTTCAAACATTTACCATCACCCATACACATTCCTAAGCAACAAGCTAAACGTTCCTATCACTAATCACACGCAGCCATCAAGGAACACAACTTCTTTGTGCAGCAGATAAGGGGATGGCATGCTTACGCATTTGCAAGAGGCTTTTTTCATACAAAAAGCTTCAATCCTTTCTCTTTCCATCTTCTCATCCCCTCTCTCAAGAAACCTTGTACGTTCGCCCTGTTTCAGTTCGCGCCTCTTAACCTTTTGATCGATGTTTACCAACTAGCCCCAAGCAAACATTTATTGCGTTCCGTTAGCTCCAGCACAGTGTGCGTTGAAATGTCACACAGGGACACCACTCAAACAAATAAAACAAATTTAAAAAATATATTTTATCGTGATCGTGTTATTGTCATCGCATACGTGTATCCTCTGCGTATATATATTTAGGTCCAAATCTGCAGAAAGGTCCTTCATGCATTGCTCCTTGACAATTGGTTTGTATTCAAAAATATTAAGGAATCTGAGAATTGCGTTTGTATTCTTTTATTCGATAAAAAAAACGTCTCCCTTTATGTTTATAGTTACAAGCACTGAATGGACACAGCGGCTTTATAGATGAGCATGCGCTCGTCAAAAGCTAATAGACCTATTGCTGTCTTGCCCAAGCATCAAGGAGAATGCAGGGATTGGTGTTCCACGCGCCGCACGTGCTGGCCTCAGCAGTAGTAACTTTTCCAAAGCAAAAACCTAAGACAAATGGCATCTTGCACCGCGTTACGTCAATGCTTTCTTTTGGTTATTTACTTCAAATCTTTTATACAGGAAAGGCGTGCGCGTGTGGCGCGTGGAACACCAATCCCTGAATTCTCCTTGATGCTTAGGTAAGACAGAAAATGGTCTATTGAGTCATCTTTTGTGGGAAAGCTCTTCTGTGGCATGGCTTTTCTCGGAGATGGTCGCAATCTAGCGCCTCTTACAAAACAGATGCACCACCCTGGAAGGCGAGCCTGAATCCGACAATGAAAACCCCGCTGTTGCTCGTTTTCCCTCTTTCAGCGTTACACTCTTCGTCAGCGACAATTAACCCCATTGATTTTTCACCGGACAGGGCGGTCGTCTGGTACACAAAGATTTTAGTAGAAACAGAAAAAAAAAAACGTTAAGAACACTCGACAACCGCACGTAAATTATTCGTACCGGCACCCACAAACTTTCAGGGGAGTCGGTCCGTTTTCCATGAGGTTTGAAGTATAGCGATTAAGTGGCCTATTCTACCCGGCCTTGTACGGATCGAAAGACGTTCTTATGAGCGGGACGCCTTTCGCGGAACGGAAAGGGTTCCTTTAGAATAAACGGAAAAATTCCGACATCCCAGGTGTGGAACTGGAAGCGAGACCTCCTTATATCTTTTTTTTAAGCTACGGTACGAGGAACCGCGTTTCTTTTTTTATTTCTTTGTACGTGCATTATGCAGAATCGAAGACAAAAAGCCACACAGCATTTTATAGGCGAGGCACCCTTTGTGGTGGCTGCTTTCTCTGCTTCCTACATTCCTCGATCACATAGCCAACTCGCTTCTCGGCAAAAGCCACCTACGGTCATGCTGCACCATCTAACTCGCGCTGTTGGAAGGTTAAACATGTGCATAGTACATGCATGCATTGACATTATCGCGATGGCATTTTGTTTTGCATAAGTAAAAACATGTTTTCTCATTCTGTGCACATGCATTAGACAAAACAAAAACACGGCACACACTGATCGCGTCCCGCTTCTAACACGCTTAATTTCTAACATCCTTTCTACATAGATATATGCTTCGTTTCACCTCCCCATAGCCTTCCTATGTGCCGACTCACTGTTTACAAACAAGCTCGCTTTGCCCAGACCAGGTGTGGGCATTGAGCGTGCGCAGAAACCGAATTAGGAGGAGTGAAGCGTCTGCGCATGCGCAGTACAGACAGCAGCGCCAGCGCCGTGGTGTGACGTCAGAGAGTTGAGCTGGTCTATACTCCGTTTCACTCTAAGTCCGAGCGTAGTCAACGCTACGATCCGATGGCGCAATTCAAGCAGCGTCAAAAATGCATCTAACAATTGTCGTTTCTTTTTTTCTTTTTTTTTTAATTTTGCCGGTTATTGCCGATTTTTATCACGTGTTTTCTTTTTTTTGTCGAATTTCACGGCCTCGTGTTTTGACTGCCAGGCGCTGTTAATATCGGATTCGCTTTGGGATGTTGGAGAGTGTGAACCTGCCGCCACGGCTTTCTGTTCTGGCCGCTTGGTGCCGTCGATTTCGCTGGAGTCGCCGATGGCAATTAAGCCCAAAACAAAGGCAGGATTATGGCGCATTCAATGTCCGTGATTGGTTTAGTTGGCGATAGCAAGCGCCGCTTGATTGGCGCCGTCAGATGGCGCTGTCGACTGCGGTGAGACTTCAAGTGAAAGGAGTATCATTCCTCAAACCGCCACGCTTGATCGTGGAAATCTCAAAATACGTCAACATGACGAGACAGGCTATTCAAACAGTTCTGCATTCTCACTAAAGGTGATCATTTTGCTTCGATATATGGGTAAAATATGCATGGACATATAGAAACAGATCACTCGCTGGCGAAACGACGCAACTGTGAAAAAACATAAATAAAATGTCTTGTTGCTCATGGCATCACACGCGCACGAGCTCCTTGCTCAAGGATGTACGACTGCTGCACGAGAGATACCAAGGCAAAGAGATAATTTATTTATCTTTGTCACAGTTACGTCGTTTCGCCAGCGAGCGACACAGTTCGACGCGAGCTGTGGGGCGCACGCCTGCGCTTGTGGGAGGACTCTATCCGGTAGCTCCGCGTCGGGCAGAGGCTCAAAGTTCTCACCTAAAAGTATATCTCACACCGTAGCGCTTAATATTGCTATCGCATTAAAAGCCTCGAAACGACTTCAAAACCCGACCATCCAAGATAAAGCCAAAGTTCCGTTTGACGCAGCCTTGACAGCATATGATTTTCCAGTGCAGCTAGTGAGTGAAACCTTTCCTGCGAAAAAAGGGAAAAAACAGAACCCTTCAAGTCCGATTACTTAACCAGTTCCCCGTGGTTGACGCACGTCGTGTCTTTAAAGTGTTCGAAGCCGTGTTTCTTCTTTTTCGCCTGTTGGGTGATTTTACTTGCCTCTGACGGAGAAGTGTAAATGATTTGCGTGTGATGGAGGGCTATGGTAGCAGGTAAAAAGCAGCTCTCCAGAAGGACCGTGAACACCGACTCCATGCCAAAAGTGTGGCTCACAAGCTGACCAATGTATCCTGGCCTGAGCCTCCTTCAGAAAGATAAACGAGTAAAAAGGCACTAAAAACATAGTTCACACGCACCTCAACGAGGCACCTTAAAGAAGGGCGAGGAAGAACCGCCATACCATCTCTGTGATAGCTAACATGCTAATGTATGTGCAACATCTTGATATTTCTCAGAAAGAAGGTAATGAGCCATCTTTGAGTGGGAGTAAAGGACATTATTTTTTCGCTTGAGCTTGCCAAAAGAAACCGAGAGGATTGTACACAAACCTAGCAGCATGTATTTGACACAAAAAAACACATGCTATTCACCTTTCTATTGAGGACGCTCATGTTGTCTCTCATGTCTCATCAGAGTGCTTCATAGATGAAGTTGATGACCATGCACGCAGTAGATGACTCGCATTGTCAGAGAAAAGGAACATATCTGCCTTCATTTCATCTACGTGTAACCCGGCGCAATATGTTACGAAGACTAAACAAATATAATGTAAATGTAACTCTACGTTCAAACTGCAAAAGCATAACTGCAACGCGTTTTTGTTGTTGTTTTTTACACCGATGGCACTGGATAGAGGAACTCGTTTTCCCCGTGACAAGAAACCAGGAACCAGCTTTCGTTCCCCTTTCAGAAGAACGTGTCCAACACGGGTCCAGCCCAGGCTCTCTGCTCCTCCGACAAGGCGGATCCGGACGAGGCGCTGCTCCACTGACGGGCGTCCCAGGTGCCCGGTGACGTCGGGACATTGGCATGCACCCCTTGAGCCCTCCCATTTCGGGTCGGCGCTTTAATTGAGCTCTTCGTCGCCGGCTGACGCCGCCAGCGCCTTCCTCGCTTAGGCCGTGCCCCGCCCACCCGGGTTGCCAGACGCCCCCAGGGGCCCCGGGCGACCCGCGCCCGCTCCGTCTTCGGCACAAAAATAGTGTCGCCAAAAGAAGCGACGCCTCGACGCAGGCTCGAGCGAGCCGCCGCGCGGGTGACAATGCGGCCGCCATGTTCGACAGCTGAGGCCTGCCAAACCCTTCCTTTGGTTTTCGATCGATTCGTTTCGCAATGATAGGGTAGCAGAGATGTGGTCGCTCGTTGCGAAACTTCGTGAATCGGAAGAAAGTGACTCGTGGCACATGGAATTTTGAACATTCTGGAAGGAAATAAACTCATTGCGACTGAATTCGAGATATCAGTCTAGATAGTATGCCCCTTTCCGCAAGTATCTCGAACGATTTTCAGGAGTTTATCGTACAAACAAATATGGGGAACATCGATCCTGGTGTTAAAGAAAACTTACACAATCGCCACAGTCAATGACGCACACGAAGTACAGGATGTGACACTCTGTGCAAATACAACGGAATGGCGGCCGAAGCGGTAAAAATGATGGAGTGCCACAGATGCGAAGAGCCAATAGCAAGGGTTTCAGTTGCACACGATGTATTTACATTGTTTATACTTGAGGGTGTCGCGACCGAGGGGTTCCAAGGCTGGATGACTCGGCTGTGGTCAGGAGCCGTACCGGGCCCAGGGCATGAATGTCAGGAGGCCGGATCTCTCGTAGAACTCTCGTTTATTTACATGCCATGTACAGTGGTAATCTCACTGGTGGGATACGTGGCAGCTGAATCTAGTCACGTGGACGAACATGAAACAACCCACTCTAGGGATATCCTGCCCGCTCTGTCAAGCCGTCGGAGTCGCCGGGCGCGGGAGGCTTCTATCACGCTCCTCGCAAATGTCATAAAGCATTTTCATTCAGAAAACAAAAACTAAAGCCCAAGGGTTTGTCAGCAAACATCACCATCCAGAAAAAAGAAGATTGCCGTGCTAAGTATTTAAAATTACTCACCATAACTGCTATGTAACAGCCGGCCTCGAGCCGGCTGTTACATGTCTTCCCCACGTGACTACAGAGCAGTTGTACCCCACCAGTCGAGCGCTCGCCGGAGAAAGCCACGCACTACCGCGTTAGGCACGAGGTGACTGTAACAGCCAGATGGTCGAAATCCGACAGATAGCTCGTAGTGGTGTGCAGCTCTTTTTCAAAGTTTCTGATTTTCTCTAGGACCCTGGGTAGAAACTGGTAAGTCGTCCGAAAGCAGCCAATCTCTATAAGGCGGAAGTTGCTAACTTTCAGTCTTTTCCTCGCCACGTTCTCACGCCCAGAAGGAAGGCCATCTCATGCACTGCCTCGCAGAAATCTGGCTGACCTCACCGTTTGAACGTCGTGCTCATTGACAGGGTAATCCTGATAAACCCACGTTTCTTACGTTCGGGCGAGTGAAGACGAAACCCCACGCTCATGACTCCGGTCGGGCGTTTTCACTGAGATCACAGCTCGAGGAAAACGGCAGCACACCTGGGGTAGCATAGAATGGAGGAAGTTCTGAGATATTAGTCGCACACCGAAGTCGCAAAAGTAATTCACGACAGCTCTAGTTTCCTCCATGCCGGATGAGGAATCATCCGCCGATCGCATAACAAGGGGACATTAGAAGTAGGAAGTGGTACGTGGGCTGCGTGAGCGATCCAGAAAATCCGTGGAGCCTGTGCGGTGGTATCACTCTTCCTTGAGCTGGCAACACTTCGTCTACGACGTGTACGAGAGTTGTGATCTCTACAGGTGCTCCTCTCGACGCGAGGTGGTCAATGAGACGCGTCATTACATCAGGAGTCTTGTTTGAACTCGGCGAACGGTGGTTCGGCTTGTTGTCGAGTGCACTCGATTCTGTTCGAGATATTCCGGCTTGATTCTGTCAAGCGAAATAGTACCCTCGCGCCCTATGATGAACAGTCAGTATGAAGGGCCTGTCCCATCGCTTAAAACTGAACGATTCTGGGTAATGATTTCACAGATATATCTTCACGGCGTCTGTACGCAAGAATGCGTATGTATACAGCATGACAACTCTGGGATGAGATACATCTTGTGTGAGTTATAATAAAATGCATTCTTTCTCTTGCCTGAGTTCCGCTGCCGCTTGGGCGTAAATCGTAGTTACTCGATTGAGGAACGCAGGCGGCTTGCGCAATCCTCAGCACTGGTGGGTTCGGTGAGGGTGGTTGGCGTTAGGATATTCCCAGTGAATGCAAAGAGGCCTACTATATGCCGCATGACAGGCGGTATAGTATCTGCGTCCAAGGCACGGTCGTTCCTTAGTCTTCAAACTTGCCATCAACTCTCTGTAATATGTTGTTTTACCATTCGACTTGGAATGGAGTGATAGGATGTAGTGTTGACATGCTTCGTATCAAGGAGACGTAAAGGTTCTCAAAGAGTGTAAACACAAATTGTCTTCCTCGGTCCATTGTAATGGTGGTTGTCCTGCAGTGGTTGTCCTGCAGGCGCATCCCACGGCAATATTTTCCTGCATTCCTGAATTTTCACTTCTTGAAGGGTAAGTGACATCCTGGTCTACCGGTCTCTACTCTGCCAGTTCTTAGTAGTTGACAGCGACCTGTTGAATAGAGCAGCTGTTCGCACCGACGCGAGAAAGTGCATCTGCAACAACGTTATCTTCGCCTAGTACAAAGCGGATGTTTTTCATGAACTCCATAATGTAAGCCATTTGCCTAATCTTTCTTGGCGGGTGCGTTTCCCTGCTAGATATTAATGCATACTTCGATGACTTGTGATATGACATCCCGGAGAACGGTCGTCCTTCAAAAAAGTAGCAGATATGTCTGATGTCAAGGCAGACTCCCAGAGGTGCTCTTACAAAAGTGCTACATTCGCACTCGGTAAGTGATAGTTTCTTCGCGAGAGTGCTATTGGCTTCCAGCTACCGATAAGCGCCGTTCACACACTTGCAACCGAGTACGACCGAGAGAGACAAGACCGGTTTTTAGGCCTCTTGCAACGGCGTACAACCTTCTCCGCAGCAGCGCATCCGGTCCTTCGTTGTCGCCAGAGGCTTAACAACCTGTTGTGCCTCTCCCGGTCGCTCGGTTGCAAGTGTGTGAATGGCGCTTTAGTGACTTGCTGAAGGACGACTGCGGAACTAGTGGCATCTACCCTGAACGATGTTGGTGCTCCAGGCTGAGGTTGAATGGATGCGTCCACAGCAAATCTTTTACAAGTTTCTTCTTAGCGTTTAAACATCCTAGATCAGCATATGATCTCTAATACTCCTGCCACGTGACAATATTAATTGTCAGTTACAACGAATGACATTAAGTGATCGGGAAATCAGCTTTGCGATCAGAACTTCAAGTATCGCGCATGCGCCGGGCTGCATAAGGTGTAACGCGCGCTGTCTGGCCAATCAGAACTGTGGTCTTGCTTGGGTTTCCTTGCAAGAGTCCCTGCAGAGGCTGGAGGTTGGTACCAGGACAAGGAACGAAGTAGGAGTTTTGTTGTTAGAAATTGCGGAAACTCGCGAATGGCCTTCACCCACTGTGGTAACGATGTTATGGTGTGCCATGACCGTCAACTCGGTGGCCCAGGCGGGGCGGTGCGGCGCTGGCGGCCAATTCATATTCCTCGAGGCGAGCTAAGAGCTAAGGCAGGTGGCATGCTTCGTTCTTCTAGTTGTCGCTGAAAACAAGGATGTCGTCCATTTACGCAAAACGTTAAGATCAGGCCATCTGGTACTTAGTCTATGAAGCTTCGGAAGGTGTGTGCCCAATTTCGGGGGCTTAACGGAATTCGGTGGTATTCGCGCATACCGAATAAGGCGATGGCGGTCTTCGGAACATCGGCCGGTTCGTTCCACACAGGTTTGGTGATATGCTTCGACCAGATCCACCTTAATGAGGGCAGTCACTTGTCACTACCCAATTCCTCGCATTTGGGGAATAGAGTATCGACCGGGGACGCACGCTGGTAATATCCTGTATGCATACAGGATTTGACCAGCGTGCAAGGCGACGGTGAAATCTTGTATGTGGGGAACTCGGAAGCGATCGGGAACCATGTTCTGATGGAGGGCTCTAATCCCTACACGAAGGTCAGTCGCTGTCTCCTTCGTTTCCATGTGGAAGGCAGAAGGCCAGCAGCTCAAGGAAGGCTGGATGTAGACAAGTTTAAACGCGTGTTCGAACTTCTGCTTCGCTATCCGCTGGCGATCTGGTACGAGGCGTCGGGGTAGAGCGTCTATAAGCGTTATTCGGCGTCAGCCTTATTCGATAAATGTCGACTTGTATTATATTAGATTCTTATTTTTGTCTATGAATGTGTAAAAAGCGTTTCCTGTCTGGACTAGAATATATATTATTTTTCATGTGTAGCAAATAATGTAAATTAAACCACGCTCTGAACCAGCGCAGTTTTCCCTATTGATATGAAATGTATAGGGCGTTAAGAAATGTAAGTCATATTGCACGATAGGAAATGTATGGGATTTGACGTTCCACTCCTATAAATCGACGAAAAGGGTGCGCACTATTTTCTAATTAATTAAATAATTAATAACATATTAATTATTTGTTAATGCTCTAAACGTGATAATTTTAATCAGTTGAATTCGGACGAACCAAAAGTAAAAATTAAATGATCTCATTTTTCTTTACTTACTGCCGCGCTCTCCAAAACGTAAACAGCAGTATCTCCATCCGCGGACCACGCTCAAATTACAACATAGAGGAAGGAGAAATTTAATTGGTAAGACAAACAAACACGACCACAAATCTTTACCCGGGACATCCTCTATTCAAGTACTTAGATGCTGGAATTTGCTAAAGCCAAGCGACCTTAATCAAAGACTTTCGGTACCAAATATCACCAGGATGGGTACCGGCGACTTTGCCACTCTTCCCAAAGCGAACGGCCCTCACCACAAGTTGAAGTCACGCGTCGCATCATCCAGCGACGACGTTCCGGCAGAAGAGCAAGGGCGACTTAGCTAGAGAAATGACTGGACAGTGACGGGGCCAATTTCGGACATTCCGCCGGCTCTTGTTAAGCTTTCCGTAAAAATATAGGGAAAGCAAAAGAGCAGGCCGACGCGTAAACATCATTAGCGGGGTTGAACCTGTCGGCAGCCGCGGGGCCCGAGGAGGGCGCTTCTGGGCCGGCCCTTCTTTTCCCGGCATGGCCTTTGCAACAAAAAGAAACCGCAGGGCATTCTCCCCGATGACCGCCAAATTCACGGTAATGGAAACTGCGCGCAGCAGCGACGACGGGTCGGATGCACAAAATAATGTTTTCTCTCGCTTTACTCAGGAACTGCTTATATGTACACCAGTATATAAAAAAGAAATTGGATGAAATTTACACTTAGATTAAGTAACAAGGGCGAGATTTGTAACCCAAACCAAGGGCAAGAGGATGTCTGCCTCTGGGCTACTGCAACGCCGTGCGATCTGTTTAACGGATATCGACGAACTTGTCTGCCTCCGCAACATACCCCGCGTCCCAAATAGCGGCCAGGCTCTTTAAATCGACCGCGAAAATCGGTTTCTTAACCTATCGCGTTCCGATTTCGTACAGCGTTGGCCACTGGTGGTGCATTTTTTCTATAAGATTCGCAAAGAGCGAACTTATCTGAGGAAAAAGTAAAAAAATAAAAAGTCTTAACTCCTATGGAAACGCAGCGAAGCCACCAGTCTTCAAACCATAGGGCGCCCTATATTTTGAAGACCGGTAACTTCGCTGCGTTTTCCATAGAACCTAAGCCTTTTTTCTTTTTTTTTACTTTTTCCTCGGGTAAGTTTGCTCTTTTTCAAATTTTATAGAAAAAATGCACCACATGTGGCTAACGCTGTAGAAAATCGTAACGCGATAGGTTAAGAAAGCGATTTTCGCGGTCGATTTAAAGAGCCTAGCCGCTATTGAGGACATGCAGTAGAGTAATGATTTGTGATTTTTGTTTTGGTACTTGTTCTTAATTGAACATAGAAGATCACCCCTAACTAGAAATGTACATTCCGCTATATATTACATATTTAAAAAAATATATATCAAAAGAGAGAAGAGTGGTTTCGCCCTTTCTAATAAAACCTCAGTATATGAATATACCAATCAAAAACTCCCGACTGCAAACGACGACAGGGTATGCGCTCTTCTAACTGCCTCGCTATGTATAGCTTATGCAACGTGCATTCCAACATCAGGACAGGCTATTAGTGTAGCTGTCTAAGCTACGCGCTCAACGTTACCTCAAAATCGTCCAGTGAATGCGCCGTTTTTGCTGGGCAGGAACAGACGTCCAGTACGCTTTTGCACGTGACTAGACGGCGAATCACGCAGTATTTGCGAAATCAAATATGGATACGTACACTATCTTCTGGAAATGGCCACTTATAGCACTGTCAGATTTACTTCGCGCTCTTTTGACAAAAGAATGAGGAATAAACAATTCGACAATTTATAGGAAATATATTTATAGGTGAACCGGAAGTGTGCCAGGGCTAACCAATAGACGGCGCTACTGAGTTTGTAGCCAAACAAATAGGGGCCAATAGCCCAACGGCGGTAGCGATCGGGAATTAGCTTACTTTCGCAAGCAGATGTAACCGGCAACCGAAATGGCAGCTTTTTTGCACAGGGCGCTATTGGCTGCTGCCGCCAATGATACACTGGTCGGTGACGGTGTGCAGGCAGAGCCAATGACCGCTGTGAGATTGAAGTGCACTCTTGCATGGACGGAAATATGTAGAGGCGAAATAATTGTGTTCCGAATTGCAGGAACATTCCATGCGCCACAAACTGGTAGCACGAAACGGAGAAGTCTTCAATTTACTGTTGAAATAGGTAAAGTATTCGGCAGCTCTCTATGTTTAGGGGCAGACATCAAACGAAAATTACAAACTCTAACCCTAACCGAAAACAAATGGTCAAAGTGCAGGCGAGCGGATGCGTATTAATAATGATAGAATCGTGATTGTTAGCTGAGTTTGAGACGCTTGTCTGTCGACCTTTCTTTTGTCCCTTCTTACTTACCTTCAAGTCTGCTTCCCAGTCTCAAAGTTTAAACATCATGATTCTAATCATAAGTTTATTTTGGTTTAAGTTTGTAACTTTCGCTTACTGTTGAAATACCCAACATAACTAATCTAGAATGACTAAAAATAAAAAAAGGGAAGTGTGGATTATTCTTTAATATGAGCGTGATAAATGAGAGTAATATATGAGAGTAATAAAAAACGCAACACGTCTCTATTTTTAAGAAAAGCAGAGCGCTGCCTTTCTCGTTAACCTTTTTCTAGTGCGATACTGGGGCCCGGTGAGATGACTTGATCCAGTGGATGCAGCTAAGCAACCTAGTGAATACTGCAAGTTGAGATTGCGGAGGAACACGAATTCACCCCTAAGTACCACAACCCGGAAAACTCGACTGCAAGTTACCGGCACGCCTGTACCCATAGCGATATTTCATTGCCCCTCTCACTTTATCGCGGACGCTCCCAGCAAACAATTTCGTGCCGCCACTTATGCTTCGGTGACCTTTAAGCTGCCAGTGCGGTGGACGTTACGTGTTTGTGTCCCAGTCATACATCTATCTTTCGCCACGTGATCGTGCCCAAGCGAAGAAAGCGGAATCAGATGATGAAAAGGAGGCGGTCGACCGGTCCGGGGAGCGCGTAACTCGTACCGTGCTGTCAGCTTAGGGGCGAACGGAGTACCAAATGCCGGGAGACATCATAACACCGCGGCCTCGTAATGGAGTTCAGGTGTGTGCGCGGCGTGAAGTGATCGAAGCCCGTTTCGCGCTACCCGCCCTCGACGCTCCGTTGATGCTCGCCGAGTCGACGTTGACGCAGACGCGCTGATGGAACAGAACGACGAGCTCGCAGCCTCTGTTGGGATCAGAACAATTGATATCCCGAGAAAAGCGTGCGATCCCCGCTCGGCTCCAACGACGCCTTGTCGGGATGGCAGCAGCCAGCACAGACCGGCGAGGCGACTCGGCTAATCGGGCGGTCACGCAGGGGACGTCCCCCGACAGCCAGCCATGGACACCGACAACGAGCCGACAACGAGGCACCGCCGGGGGCCCGCCTTTTTCCCAGCGCCTGCTAATGGTCCATTGTGACGCGTGTATGGAGCCGCTCCCGTGCTACGGTCGACGCCGTGGCCGGGGAGAGAGGACTTGGCCGCCGGAGGACCCGACGACGGCGGCCGTAATGGGCCGGGCGTGTTGGCACAGCAAACGCGCGGCGGCCTGGCGACGGCTCTCGGGCACCGGCCGAGAAAAACGAGCGCTGTCTCCGCGAGTGTTAAATGCCTCTCGCGCGGCCAAATTACAAGGCGTTCGCGAGTGGCGGCCGCCGATAATCGGCGAAAGGGATTCCGGCCGTCCGGACTGGGTCCGGGGGCCCCAGGTCAGCCGGCTGATCCCCGGGCGCTTTTGGAGGGCCCGCTTCTTCGGAGTTACCCTCGGCCATCTGTCGGCGGGTCGTTAGGCCCGCGTAATTGGCGGGTTGAACGGCCGGGCCGCTGACAGCTCAAGGCCGAAGCGGCCGTCCACGGCCCCCGTCCAATTAGGCCTCTAATAAACCTCTTGCCACCTCCGCACGGCGCACCTCGCGCCTGTTCGAAAAAGCCCGATCGAAAGCGCCGCGTTTATCTCAGTCTTCGAGAAGGCCAGCTCGGACAGCGGAGGTGCCTGCTGCTGGTCGGGAAATTACCGCACAGTGGAGGCCCGAACTCTCGGTCAGTCCTGCGGGCCGCCCTTATCTACGCAATGTGCAGATCCTCTGATGGCAGTCTAGGACCAACGCCACTTAAATATATTTGCAAGTACGGCCTTTGGCCGTCGCCATCTTCTGCTGGCGACTGCAGATCTTCTGATAGTCAAGGACTGGTAAGGCCAGAGCCGTGTATAGAGAGAGTTTGGACAATGGGATGCGCGGGCAGAGCCAGGACGTGCACCAGAAGCAGAAAGAGGGCTTGGCATGCTTTCTTGGCCAACCAGAAGCCGAAAAGAATCCCTAGCGGTGGTAGAAACAGTTATAATCATAGGTATATAGAAAACATCGTAAGGTGCAGGCGAGCTGGTGAATATTAATCATGTTGAATTAACCTGAGACTGGGCAGAGAGAAACATCAAAACGTAGAAGGGACAGAAAATAAACAGGACGACGTCTCGAAAGAGACGTCGTCCTGTCTATTTTCTGTCCCTTCTACGTTATGATGTTTCCTCTCTACCCCAGTCTCAGGTTAATTCAACATGGTTAATGGCTATAGTTCTAATAAGCGTGTAAGAGTTAAATGTAGTAACCCTTCATGGTTGAAAATAGGGTGCACGTGATGTTTCGATCATGAATCTTCATCATGCAGAAAGATGCAAGAAACGAATGTGCCGCTCAACTCTGTTTTGCTTGGACAGAGTGTGACAGCTTGGAAGGCAGATTCCCGGCCCTCGGCGCCTGGCGTACGGATTATGACAATCGTTCCGCAAGTCGCACTCTTCCACCACTCTTCCGACGCCGCTCAATGCCAGAACACGCGTGCCTCATAGTTGCGCTCTAAAACGAGTAATCCGAACATATCAATTGAGCCTCGTCAAGTAGTTCGGGACTAGTAACTCAAAGTGAATCACATCTATTGATCAAACTTATCAATTGCCCCCTGAAAATTCTAATTGTATGAATACAATGGTTCTAGACTTAGCTCTGAATGTGTAAGCGAGCAACACGACGCACAGAACTCAATGAAATCGCACTGACTATACTTAATGTGATTCAATTGACTGACTCCGGGATTTAGTTGTGTAGCGCTTAGAATTAAACTGTGATGACGCGTCGGTTTAAGTTTCGAATGAGCTCCGGGATTAAATCATCTGTTGTCGCTTGGATTACACAACTGCGCGGCAAAACCTGTAGATGAGGAGACATGACACCTCCGAGATGACCGTGCTAAATTGTTGGCGTCGCCCGAAGAAGGCCAACGCGAGTCACAGAGCGGACACGAGGGCTGCGTTCCCCGAGACTCTAACAGTGAGAACATTTGTTTCAGCACAACGCTGACGTAGCAGTAAAGTGATATAGTAAATTCAACACCACGGCTTTCATGGCGTATCGCTAGGCTAGCCAGCGAGAAGCAGGCAGAGTGCAGTCAAATGCCGCGCCTTTCACCGGCGAAACGAATGCGTGAGCGCGAGCTTCTGCCCGCACTTAAGTCGGCTAGCGAAGCGCATGCTCGTGCGCAACGCCAGTTGCCTGCACTTGCGCTTGGCGGCTCAAGGCGTGACAATCTCGCTTAGTAGTAATATCCGAGGATTGTGCGGCCTATGGCCTATACATAGCTTGCTCGTAAGATAATTTGCCGCCATGGCGGTATTTTATGTGCCACGAGCGTTTGCTTCACCGTGTTAGTTTCACACCGCAGAAGTATAGTGGCTCGAGAGAACCAGTAAGTAGGAATGGCCGTCAGCATCTATACAACGGCGTATGGTTGGCTTGACCGACGTCCCCATATCCTCCGATCAAGCTACTACTGCCTAACGTCTGCAAAGAACGGCGATCTCGATAGCGTGGACGGCACGTTGCAGAAGCACTGTGGAGCTGAGACTGCAGCCAATGTTACAACCACGAGAGCTCGAGGTCGCTGCTTTGAAGCATAGGAGGCTCTGTTTGAAACGTTGTATCGCAGAACGATCGAGCGCTCGCGCTAGAAATGCACGCCTCAAAGCCAGGAGCGCGGGCTAGCTCGCGCTTGTAGCTTCGGCTGCAGTCTCAGCTTATGAGCGTTCTCCGCCAAGTCACATTCAGGACTAAGTAACTCCACGAGAGAGCCATACTGCCGCGAACTGGCGCTGCTTCTTAGGAACTCATGACGTGACGGAATTCCAACGGAGCTTCACAAACCACCACCAGACGCAATTTTGAAATCTGCTCATTGGTTTTAAAATTAGTTTTCTTGACTTCTCTGCCTGCAGCCCAGAAAGCCTAGCCTAGGTTAGTGTTTCTGGGCTGCCGGCACAACATGAACCACATCTAAACAAAGAAATAAAAGTACAAACATTTCGTTTCTGTACCTCTCTAAGGCTCTGTTATATTCCGACGTTGAGCGCAGAGAAAGCAGCGTAGCGCGGAACCTGCGCCTTTTGATGGCCGGCGAACAGAAATTCGGTATCTGCGACCAATCAGTATCTGTGTGCAGTCAACTCTCTGCGCCGTACTATTTAACAGAGCCTTCCCTTACAAAATATATTTCAGGCAGTCCACATAAATCCTATTCACATTGTCAACGACTTTTTCAACCTCCTATTCACTGACGTCGTATCGACAATTTTCAATAGACTTTCCATTCGCTCTTTCTCGCGTGGGTTGAAAAGTAGTGGCGCCAGTGTGCGAATAGCTCCCAACCACTTCCGGTTCTGCTAGAAGGCGGGTTTCGCAGTATTTGCGAGATCAAATCTACGCGCTATTTTCGGGAAAAGGATCGTTTACGCCACTGTCACACATAGTTCACTCTTGGCGATAAAATAATGACGCGTACAAAATTAGAAAATATACTCGGACCGGAAGTGTGCGAGGACTACCCAATAGATGGCGCCACTGAGTTTGACGTCCAGCAAAAAAAGGCGAATAGACTTTCTTACAAAAGAAGTCTATAGAATACAGACGATAGAAATGCTATAGAATTTCTATAGCATCACGTATCAATAGACTTTCTGCCACCAAAATGTCTATAGACTAGAATCGATAGAAAAATAAAATGCAGTGCGGAGAAGCGACATCAACCCTATTTGGTGCCTTCTTGTGGAGGCTGCATTTTTCGACTGTGTCAAATAATTATCGCCTCTTGCAATGCGTGGTAGTTGGAGATGCAGTACACCATCACTTATAAGTTATAAACCACATTCCCTATAAATTATGAGAGAAAAAAATCCTTGTAATCTCTTTATCTCCTGGGATCGTCCTTGTTGAAGTGACTGTCTTTCAAGTGTAGTGCCTATATAGCGGTGGAGCAGTCAAGACTACTGAATTACAAGTGTTATGACTGCTCCGTGGCGCATTTGTGATGTCTGCGCATTGCAAACGGCCAGTGCCAGTACTTTCCATGAAAGTATCGCGACGAATTTAAAATATTTTTATATCGAAACCTTATTTATTGCCGTTAGGAAGGGGATAGAAACAATGCTAAAATCTCTATCTGTTTTTTATACAATTTCTACCTACAGTTTATACACTAAGTTCTATAGAAAGTCTACAAAAAACGCGGCCCAAAAGTTACAAACAGTGGATAGAAAAGTGGGTACATTTTCTTTAGAGTATCTCTATACACCATTTTCTATGGAAATTCTGTAGAAAGTGGAAAGTGTACAGCAAGCAGGCCTCGTCAGTATGTAGGTGGTGTTCAGCTAACCCGACGTGTTTTTTTGTTCTGTTTTCCACCTCCTCTCAGACGCGAGTTTTTTGTTTTATAAAACAAGAAAGTATTTTGCAAAACTAAAGCTTGTACCGTTGTGTGGACATGGTTTGCTACCTGATATAAAAATTGAATTGAAAACAAAAAATAGACATGCTCCTTATATGAACAAACATTCGATTGCTATCTTTGGCTTAAAACAAAGGACGCTATCATTTATATGATGACACAAGCTGCCTGGACGATGATCTTCGACTGAAACTCAAGAAATGTACATTCCTGCAACCAGAGGTTCGCTACTTGGTACGCATCTTTACAAAGGAACTCGCCCCTCTATCCGGACCACGTACAAGACATGTCTGCAACATGCCGAAGAACATAGCTGCTCAGTGTATCTTGGCACGAGGAATTTGTGTTATTCTCAATATTCTATCCTGACTGCACCACTTCCGGCTTTGCAGTGCAGCGGCATTGCATGGGTTTGGACAGGAAAACAAGAACGCTTCAGAGCATTGCGACAGGCGTTGCTAAAGCGCCAGTTTTTATTTTTTTCCTTCCGACGAAACATTTTACTCGTTTTGTTCATGTCAACCATGGAGTCGGTGACGCTTTAATTCAAGACGGCCATTTCCTACACGTTCCGGTTACTTGAGCTCGCCAGAACGCTATGCACGAATCGATAAACGCTGGCGATAATGCATGGCTGCACAAAATTCCCCGACTTGATTTTCGACAAGGCGGAAGTGACCGTTGAGATAGATCCCCGTTTCTGACCATTTTCTTTAAACAACCACCGCATCAATACGTACACGTGCAACGCACGCGCTTACCGCGCTATCATTAAGTTGCAGTACAAGCATGCAGGCCCGTAGCCAGGGGGGAGGGGGCCCTAGGGGCTCGCTTCCCCCCCCCCCTCCGAAATATTGGTGTTTGTGTGTGCGTGGGAGGGATGGGCGGACACCACGACGGCTTCGCGGATCTTAAGCGAAATGCTCTATTTTTAAAGCGCAGCTTTTAGGCGCCCGTTTCCGGCTTGAGCGGCGTCACCGTCACCGTCCGTGTAACCGCGCGTTGCATTATGGGACGTTTCCCATAATGACGTCACACGTGCCGTCACGAGTGACGTCACGAAGGTCACTCGTGAAGGTCACGACGAAGGTCACGACCTTCACAGTGACCTTCATGAGGCCTTCACGAGTGACCTTGACGAGCGTCACTAGGGTCACGAGGGTCATGGAGTGGCGTCATGAGGGAGGAGGGAGGGAGGGGCGGAGGAAGGAAGGGGAAGGTAGGGAGGAGAAGGAGAGGAGAATGAAAAAGTAGGAGGGGGAGGGGTGAGGAGGAGAAGGAAAGGAGGAGGGAGGAAGTAGCAGGGGGATAGAAGGAGGGGAGGGGAGAAAGAGGAGGGGAGGAAGAGGGAAATAGCCTCCTCTCAGTACCCTCCCCTCTTCCTCCTCAAGAGCTGCGCTCTAATTCAGCAATACAAGGGATTGTAAACGTCTTTCATTTTTTTCTTTCTTGCTTTTTAGAAACACATCGGTTCGAACCGTGTACATACACACGATGGCCCACCGGTTTCAGACCACAGCTTACAGATTTGACACAGATGCAGTTTTCTCGTGCAAATCGAGGCTGGGAGATTTGTGCAAGTCGGTAAACAGAGAGGGGCCTCCCTCCGTCCCGCTGCACCAAAACACATGCTGAAAGCCTCACCACGTGCAAGACTGAGCAGATCTTTCCATGCCCATGTCCTGCGGCGCTGAATACATTGGCCAAACGGATTGCTGCGTAAACGACGGGCCCCTGGAGAATCACGAAGAAGTGGAGGACGCCGCACCGAACAGTCGGCACCCGATAGACACGCAAAGATGGGAATGTCGCGGCTGCGCTTCCGACTTTGCCCGCCACGACGACGCTGGTAAATCTTCGTGACCGCGTCGAGAGGAAGATTATACAAGCCTTCCGAATGATGACGAGCCCGCAAATCATAGGCTCCTCGTCTCTTTTATTCAGAAAGACCTCGGGGCCCCGGCGGCTCGACTAATGCCCTTTTATTACTAAATCCATCTTCGCCTCCCCCTCTCCCCCCGGCCCTCTATCTTCAAATGCTTGGAAGTTGTTGCATTAGCAAGTGCTAATGCACGACTTCTAATTCTAATCCTCTCCCGCCCCCCTTCTCGAAAAAAAATCCCGGCTACGGGCCTGCAAGCATGGTAAAGTACTGTTTCTTGAGGATGTTTTTCCCTCGTTCCCTAGTAGAGTCACGATGCAAAAAAAAAAGTAAACACAAGTGCAAGCACGATGATTTTAAGTGAGTGTGCTTGACTACCTATAGCCTTAAAAGACGCTTAAAATATCACCAAGCGGCTACCCATGAAGATCCCGTACACGTCATCGTCAGTCACCCTTCAGAGACCACACGACCTAATGACAAGGAACCTGTTCCAGAGATAGTTTTACCATGCTGGATGTACCGGTAGGAGGTACACACAGAAATACAAAGGTGAACATACCCTGCTCAAAACATTATGAGATCATGCGTCGTCTTCATGCGGCACACGCGGGAGCAGAAGACTGAGGAAGAACTATAGTGTTGTGGCCCAATATATTTTGGCACAATACACATTAAGTCATTTAGTAGCACATAAAGATATGACATAATTTTTCTTTTTTAATAGATGAGTTTTATGGAGGTATATCTCTTTGGGAATTGTCGAATGCTTCATTAGAAAAACTCGCGACTCCAAAATTGTAGTGTATCGTATGAGACTATACCCTACCAAACGACTCTGTGATGCTCTACGAATAATGGCACTATTTTACTGACGAGGGGGCTAGAAAATCACATTGCAGTTTTGAAAGCGGGCGGCTATATCGTCAAGGGTGAGAACAATTAGATGAGCATTTATATCGGGTGACAGTTTATTATTTTAGTGAGCACAAAATGTGTTCTTTGTGTATCATGCATGCGTTAGTAAGGCGGTAAGCTGGACAAGTTGGTAAACGTTGAAAGTGATGAAAAGTAGCGTACAACCAGACAACGTCAAAAGTGGAAGGAACACAGAACACAGATAGGCGCGTACTCACCGCTCTTATTATATTATAGAAAAAATAAAGATGAATAAATACTCATGACAGGGGACACCGACACCAGGGGTAATACAGTTCAGTCGCAACCAAATGACGGTAAAAAGTCTTTTTTTTTACTCAAAACCACTGATGGCTGACTAACGCAGCGATCAGCCAAACCTAAGATGGTAAACGCCTCGAGCACTTCGCGAGTTTGCTTTTTTTTAAACCACACAATTATTAAGATTTTTTTCCAAAGATGGTGAACACACGTTGCACCTATTCACGCAAGACGTGTAGTAATTATCTACGCCTAATTAGGAGTACGTATAACCAACAATACCTGCTCTTTAAATAAATATGCATTACCTAATACACGCATCAGTCAAAACATTATGACCACCCCTACATTGTAAGAATGAGCGTCTCTAGGTGATACCCCATCTGCGTTATCTACCATCAGCTGATGCGGATGGTGTAACGGATGCCGAGGATAAAGAGGGATGGTTCTGTCGACTACGTGTGCGTGTAATCGAAAAGGCTACTGATTTAAGTGACTTTGACAAACAGCAGCTCATGATGTTAAGATCACTTCTGACCCGTTAAAGCCGTTTGTGGTTCGTCTTTTTCATAGGAAGTGAAATTTTCAAACAGGACAACACTCCATATGTCACAATGCCAGAATTCTGCTACGATGGATTGGAGAGCATGACGATAATTTCCAGCTGATGCACTGACCACCTAACTCGTCAGATATCAGTCATGTTGAGCACATGTGTGGTATGATGGGGCACCAGCTAAGAACTCTCAAACCAAGTCCTTGAAATCTACAGAAATTGCGCGACCTGTTTTTACAAATCTGGCACCATCGTACTCAAGGAATTTACCAAGGAGTTGTAGAATCCATGTGATGATGGGTTACAATTGTTTTGCGTGCCAAGAATGAATGAACATGGTATTAGGTGGGTGGTCATAATGTTTTGGCTGATCAGTTGTATATATTTTATGTTGCCAAGACTTATGTGTAACGTATTTTTTGTCACACTGTGGCGTGACAGGTTTTGCATCAAATTCAGCCAATAAACACATTCTGTATGGAAACAATTGAGTGACCGTGTTAGGCAAAGTTGTTTCAGCCAGCTCGAAGGTTGGATACGACCATGTTTGTGCCCGTGTATCGCATACTACACGCAAAGATGGAACAAAGTGCAAAGCAGAACCTCAAAAGGGTCTCCGTTTTCTTCGTCTTAACGAGCGAGCGGGCATTTTCCCAGTACTTGTTGCTTTAAAAGGACACTGAAGTGCTTTTCGTAAAAGCTTGCTTCTGATGACATATTGCTTGTTGGGCTTTAGTCAATAAAAATGACCAGTTCTAGATGGCCAGACGTCCTAGTAAACTCACGGCAATAGAAATACACGGAAACTATTTTCTCTTTGGGCTCCCCCCCCCCAAAGAGAAAATAGGGGGGAGGGCTACTTTTTAGGCGCGTTGTGCGTTCTATTTTGACAAAACGGCAAATATTTGGGTAGGCGTAATACCGCAATTCTTATTGGAAAACGCCGACTGACCCCTCGTGTCTGCTCCAAATCGCAAAAAGAGTAGCGTGTCACGCGATGTCACGATCTTCGATTAGTTTTTTAATAGTAAAATCGTCCGCCCATTAGGGTAATTTTTTTAGGTGATTAGAGTTCGTATTTTGAGTTATAATCATACATAGATGGTCACAGAATCTACCTGAGTGCCCCTTTAAACGCCCCGTAGGAATTGTTCAACATCTAAGCTTCCAAACCCAGTCCCTTTCCTCTAAGCATACAACCTCACTTATATAGGTCGTTCAAATGCAAGATGCGCTCTTGTGGGGTCACTATTTTTGGACTTCTTGCACCCTGCTCTCCTTCCCTGCCTTGCCTTCCTCCCTTTTGTCACCCACACGTTGTTGTCTATCAGACAGCTTCCCGATCCCACCAAGTGAGAAAGGACATTTGCTCGAAACGTCTTCGACTCCTCGTTTCGCTCTACTGCTCTTTTTCTTCTTCGTACTTCTGAAATTAAAAGAAGACTGCCCTTTGTCGCGACAAGAGGCATTTATCATCAGCTAATTTACAGATGATAGATGCTTGCGTTGTGGTTTCTCCTGGTAGTATTTTTCAGATGGGGTGACGTGATGAAGGAGCCCGAACGTATCTTCTGTGTTAGGAAGAGACAGCGAAAATATCCTCGAGCCCACTGATCGCAACAGTCAAATGGACTTCTACACATAGTGGCCATTCGTACTTCGATGAGTACTTCACTTGCTGCACTACCAAAGAGTGCCAGTAGCATGTTTGAGGGAGCAATGCTGGCGCAAGATTGCTCTTTGAATTTTCAAGGGAAGCTCCGAGTTTCAAGAATGATTGTGAGCACAGAGCAGAAAACGATGAGACAAACTAGTGGATCGAAGGTACTTCAGAAAACACCTACACGGCTGAATGCGGAATGATTCACGTTATTTTTCGACCCGAGTTTGCAAAACATTTATTGCTTCTTCTGTATCGTTTTACCTAGGGAGCGAATGTTAGAATGGACTGATCTTTAACCACCACCATGCTCGAACATATACCCGAGCAAATTGGTCAAATGTGCAGCTTTCGCGGTTTATTTTAAGTTTTTTCATGGATATTAAATCATCAACACGCGTCAGCTAGCTCAACGTATCGAAGAGTTGTAGTCGTTCGTAATATTATTTTTAATAAACGTTTAATTGGCTGTGAGTTATAGTGTGTATTTACCTGAATATTGCTGAGCTGCTTTTAGGAGCTATTTTACGGTGAATAAACGGAATAGGAAGGACCAAACATGCGAACCTCGACGATCGAGAAAACCTGACTACCTCAAAATACAACATTCATTACCATGAACAACAAGGGGTGTCATCCAAAATGGATAATACTTTTAGACATATGTTAGCAGAGACAAGGGGGAAGGGCGGGGGGGGGGGGGGTGTTGGCCGCGAATCGGGCCTAGCGTTTTCTTTTGTATTCTGATATTAGTCTCACGTATCTGGTCATAGTCCCAACCCACAACAAAATTATGATAGATCACCCTATTCATGAGAGCCAAGGATGCTGTCAGGGGCGTACAAGGGGGGGGGGAGTTTGGGGTCGAAACGCTCCCTGAGAAACGGTCACGTCGCACACTCCCACCTTCTCACGTCCAGCTCCTTGGTCAGCCAGCAGCCCCCCCTCTCCCCTCCCCCCCCTTACTTTTGAGATGCCCCTCCCCTATAAAAATTCCAGGCTACGGAACTAATGGAATCTGCCCGAAACCAGACAGGGTCAATCGGAGACTGTTTAATTAGATAATGTACAGTGCTAACTTAATAGCCCTGAAGTGCTAATCATAAGGAGATAGCTGTTTTCAACGAAGTGACAAGATTTACAGCATTCCTGGCTGATCGACGACGATGTCAGACAGTCTGCTGCCGATCGGTCATAACATCTTTATAACGGGTGAGAAAATTCAACTGAAGTGAGTGCTTGATAGGTTTCGATGGTGGCACTATAGTTGATTAAACTTCTGTATTTTTTCCCGTCCATTTCTGAAACCTCGCGGTTTTGTTTTCAAGAAATGTGCTGTTGACTGGAAGTATCAGCTGTAATGCAATTAAGCAAGAGAGGTTTTCATCTATAGCCTTTTATCAGGTACTTGAGCCGCAGATGCATAATCAAAAGACGTACTGATAGTTAAGAAAAAGGGTCGTGGTGAGCCTTTTCACGCCGTTTTGTATATGGTTTAGTATCGTGTCAGGCCATCGTCGTCCAATCATAAACTATTTGATGGTCAACGATTTAAAAGTAAAACCCTAATAGGTAAACATATATTTTTGGCTTTAGATTTGAACGGTTCACACACAAAAAAATTATATCAAAACGATATCCTATAACAATATTATTCTGCCAGTTAATTTTCACGCCAACTTTTTGTTTTATCATAATTTTGGAACAAATTGTCATCTCTAATTATTCCCATCCCAGATATTCATCATACCAGAAATTTCTATCGTATATGAATTTAACGCGTTAATATAATTTTGTGTTCAAAATCTTATTGCATGTTGTCTCTAATTGGCATAAATGTTTCAATTGTGAAAATTTCTATTTCTTCCTTTTTATTACTGCTTTTCTGATTGCTTGTGTTGCAAATACTTTGCCAAAACTTGTATAAGCCAGGTCAAAATCTTACAAAGACAGAAACAAAACATATTATTTTAAGTGTTTTAGCTTGTTTAATGTGTGGTTCTTCGACACTAAACATCACTTTAAAATTAGTTCATAAATATACCACAAGCAATTGCATCGCAGGTATAGGCTACCTGATTTCAATATCAGTAAATATGGTGATATAGAACTCCAAGTTGCTGTTGCTGTTGTTGTTTCACGAGGCACTTTTGACCGACTGTTTTATTTGTTGCATCTGTTTCTAACAGATTTCCCAGGAGGTGACATTTGTTTTACTCTATTCTTACGAGCTGGTATAAACAATAAAAGTTATTCCAGACAAGAAGAACAAAAATTAAACACTTTGCTATACGTAGTTCCTTGCTAAACCTCACATATGACTTGAAATAAATTTAAAAAAGCCTCCTGAAGTGACTAAAATTATTTTGGAAAGCACAGACAGGATTTGTTTTGATTATTATTGTCTAAGAAAACAGTCTGAACCTGCGTAAAAGTTTTTGTATAATAGCACTATTAATTCTGTATCTAATATCGCGATCTAGTCAAGATAAATATATATTAGACCTCCATGTTCATATCAAAAAATAGATAGAAAAAACTGATAGCACGAAGATGTCTTCTTCCGAGTCTTGACACATTTTTGTTTTGTTTTTTATGTTCGCGTTCCGATGACAAGGAAGCATATGTTTCTTATTGATACCCTTTCCATTTTCCGATATATTTTTAGTAAGTCAGCTCTACTTCGGCTTTGATACCTTTATATCGGACATTTAAACAGTGCCAGCAAACCCCTTCTTTCTACTTTCTTTGAATGATTTTGCCTTCTTTACATCTTCAGGGTCCGCTCTGGGAACTATTAAATGTTCGTTGAATTTTGAAACTTGGGCTCGCGTCGCCTTGTGTCACGATTGTTTATATTTTTTGTGCCCGCAGAAAACCACTAGCGCGCTCTTTAGTTCATTTTCTGAAAACGTCACCAAGGCACTGAACATCGTTATCAGACGCAGTCTCATTAGAATATACGAGGGTGACTAAGCATTGTCTGCGCTCCGTTTACCTGAAACACTTCTGCTGGTCGCAATCTCTTATCGTCACTTTTTAAATGCGCATTTAAAAAGTGTCTCGCTTATGTTGATGAGACCTTTGCATTTGTCATCTGATTCCTGTTAATTTGAAATGCGGGCGATTCAAAACAGCTGTCCCCCGAATTAATCACTCAGTTTCGCGATAGATCACCGAGACACGTTTTATGAGTGGTCTAAGTTGCAAGATACTTTGAGTGCTCCTACATTCATTCTTATAAATTTGAAAAGCGCCCACACGTCTACTTTTTTGTAGGATCAATCGGAGACTCATTCGCTGAGAAGAGACGCCTGTAACGAGGTATACGAAAAATTCCAACCAAGAGATGCGTGCTGAGCTCGGACGGAAAGTTTCAACTCTCAGGTCCTGATTGTGCTAGAGCACATCACATTTGAATAGGGGCACATTTTCGTATCGTAACAACCTCCGGCAGTGCACACCAATGACTCTGTTTGTGCCTCCGTGCATAGGTACGCACGGTGTCTGGAACAGGTCTCCGACTAGTATGTTTATCGCATCCTCATTTATTGTCCCTCAAATTTCGTCCGGTTTACGTCATGAAATGGTCTTGCTTTAGCCTGCTGCCGAGCGTTCCTGGGGGTTGCACAGCAGCGGAGTTGCTTGCGACAGACGCCTGTCGTGCCACAGCTCGCTCTGTAGCCGTATGGTTGGCGAAAATCAAAGCAGACGCAAGTTGGGAAGCTGTGAAAATAGCCACCCACGTATCCGCTCGCCTTTGTCGCCAACACTTCTGAGACCAACCACCAGGATCTCGACATCCGACAGAATCACACGCCGGATTTTGGGGCGTCCTTTGTTGCCACTTCGGGACCAGTTGTAGGACCTGTAGTAGGTCGTTCGAGGCACCGTAGTAAAGGTCCACGCGTTTTTGACGGAGCAGAGTGAAACGCGGCCTCGCGCCTAGTTGTTTTGAGAATAAAGGGAAAGCCGTTCACTGAAAATAGACCGTGGGTATTAACCACTAAAGAGGTATAGAAAAGTTCCCTCCTCAAAGAAAGGTGGTCTGTGGTGCGGTAAGTTAAGCTTCATGTCCCAGATTTTGATTGTCCCAGCGCAGCTCACATCTGAACAGGAACACATTTGCGCGCCGTAACAGTCTGGTGCGGTGCACGTCGCTGGCTCTCGTCACGTCTTCGTAGACGTCCACCAGTTTGGGACATAGGGGACAAGAGAAGCGAGCGAGAGCACGTACCCTTTGGCATCCTGCTGGTTGCGGAGGGCCACTCGGTTCACGTGCACGGGGATGGGCACCACGATGCGCGGTGCGTCCGGGTGCGAGTGCGGTCCCCGCCCCGCCGTGAGCCCGGCCTTGACACGCTTCCACTTGGCCCTGCGGTTCTGGAACCAGATCTTCACCTGGACCTCGGTGAGCTGCAGGGCGTGCGCGATCTGCGACCGCTCGGTGAGCGACAGGTACTTCTTGGAGTGGAACTCCTTCTCGAGCTCGAGCAGCTGTTCGCTGGAGAAAGCCGTCCGCCGACGACGCTGCAGGCTCGTCACTCCCCCCGTAGGGCCGGTCAGGCAGAGCGGCGGTTGGCTGGTGTCTTCGGCGCCACTGCCCGGGCACTCGCCGTCGCTGTCTGAGCAGGCCGAGGAGTCCGCGCCGGGATGGCAGCGGGACGTCGGCCGGTGGGACGACGGTGGGGACGCCGGGGAGCAGGGAGAAGGGCACTGCTCGCCTGCGGACGGACACAAATAAATTGGTAAGAATCAGCGGACGATGGGAGAGCTTTACGATAAAGGGAACACCGTGTCGCGGTATAAATCTACTCTAAAGAAAGGGGAAATGTGGAAGAAACCAGACAAAACGCAGTGGAAGGGGGGGGGGGGGTTGCGATCATGTTAAGAACTTGTTTGTCCGGAACCGGTGCCTCAACCTGGTTGGCCATCCTGAATCCCGGCGTACAAGATCTTTGGCCACTTTCTCGGTGGACAGTTGGTTCTAAATTCTGTTAGAATGAAATGCCTTTGTTGCTTTCTGAATCAAGGCACGCCGATTCAAGAGAAGCGGCAGGGACGAAGCACGTCGGTGCACATTGTCGAAAGGCCGTCTTACAATGGGTGATGATTTACTAACTGCTTATTAGAATTTTTGGATACATGGTTTTGCGAAAAAAAGACGGACACAAGAGAGAAAACAAACACGAGCGCTCGTGTTTGTTTCTCTCTTGTGTCCGTCTTTTTTGCGCAAAACGATGTATCCAAACGTTCACCAACTCGCCCAACAACAAACTATTTTGCTGATTAGAAGATTTTCGAAAATGCCTTACTAAACATATTAACGCGGGTTAAGATCCGTTACATATGATCGTTAGCCTTACAAGTTAAAGGGTAAATTAATCACGACAAGCCACCATAAAATAAGAACTGTACAATATATTTCACCCAAGGTAATATAATTAAATAAATATTTAAAGAAATAAAATATTCCTTCGGACAATCGCCTTCAAAAGCGGAACAGCGGTCTTTCGTTTCCCTGGAAAAAAAAAAACAGAGGCCTACGATCTCCTGCACACTTCACATTCTACCCTTCTGCACTTAAACAAAAGGTACGCAAAATATGTGTCGTCGGTGATTTATATTGCAGATATCAACTGGTCAGACCCCACCACGCCAGTACCTATTGGCTTGAAGGTGATAACATTCTGAGAAAAATGCAATAATTCGGGTTAACACATATGTATTACGAACGAAGCTACACATCAAAGAGAAGCAAGACTCATTCCTTGACCTGTCTTTGCATCGAATCCCACACTCATAGCGAAATTCTTTGCACAAACCAGCCTAGCCGGATCTGACCATAAGGTCATTGTGACAGAGACCTATATGAACACACACTACAGCGCACACTGCCAACGTACACTCACACTGCACGCTCACTCCGTACACACGAAAAAGAAAGGAAAAATTCAAACGAAGGCAAAGCATATAAAAACAAGTCGTTAGTCAGCGCGGTTCGTTTGAATTTTTCTTTCTTTTTCGTGTGTAAGGAGTGAGTGTACGGTGATGAGTGTATCGTATGCAGTGTGCGCTGTAGTGTATGTTAACATGAGCAACCAACTCGCCCAAGCTGCTACGTTGACCTATATAAACTTTCCAAAACCGGGCGCCCATAGTAGGCAGCTGAAACGCTTCGCGAATCTTGATGTTGAACACCTACAGCCGTTTCTTCACGCCACTCCTCGGGCAGTGGCGGATCCAGGGGGGAGGGGGGCGGCGGGGGCAGCCGCCCCTTCCAAACGAAGTCGACCCCCCCCCCTTCCCCTTCTCGGAGGGCAATTTGACATAGGTGGACCCGCCAGTGCACAAAAAAGAATGGGAGAATAGTATCCTTACAAATTTTCCGCCCCCCTTCCCCCCCCAAAACGGAGTTCTGGATCCGCCCCTGTCCTTGGGGAGTGATGTTTCAGGAGGACAACATTGAACACGCTTGGAATCTTTACCTTGGCATTATGCGCGCCATCAAAACGGAGTGCGTTATGACACCCTAAGACAGGAACAAAAACCGTGCCCCTTGGATCACTAACAAAAATTTTACACTTAGCTCTCCCAAAACGTCTACTCTTTGTGAGAGCCAAGACTAACAACTGTGCTGCCACGCTCAGTATTGCCCACACTGCACCAAAATATCTCAAGAAAATAATACGGAAGCCCTACCAGGAATATACCCCCAGTGTCGCAATAATGTGTTCCATCAAAGAACCGAAAGGTGCTTTGGACTTACATTAGAACGACACAGACGAAACACATGTGCGCTTAAAATAAAGTCCAAATGGTCAAGCTTTCAACGACACTCAGGCTGCAGAACTGTTCAGTAGCCATTTTGCCTCAGTTTGAACAGCACCCCCTTGCAGGTCACCAGCTCCAACTTCGGCCAAACCTCAGATGACTCCGGCCCAGGCAATCGCATCCTCTTTATCAAACATCAATATCAGCGTAATGGCCGTCGAGGAAACCTAACTCGGGCGAACCCATCGCAGTCGCGAGGTTCCGATGGCATCCACCCCGCTCTTCTAGAGACGAGCGGTTAGCTCATCTCACATACACTGGTACGCCTATTCCAGGAACGTCTGGACACCGGAAGTTCCACGCACGTGGAAAATTGCGAATATCACTCCAGTCTGCAAGGAAAATAGACCACCAGCTGAAAAATTAAAGTCATGTTGGCCCATCTCCAGCACCTCAGTGGTCTGCCGCACCATGGAACGTGTAATGAACAGGGAGATACGCAAACACTTGGACATCCCTGCCCTGCTCTCGCCAGCACAACATAGATTTCGTCCTGGATGGAGTTGCGATACTTCCCTCCCTACCATAGTGTACAAGATCAGTGGCAGCCTCGACAATGCTGTACCATGCGAACTTATTCAGATAGACTTCACAAAAGTCTTTTACAAGGTCTACCACACTATCTAACGGCAGATACTTGAGCTTGCTGGTTTCCAGGACCGAATCCTAGTACGGCTAACCGACTTCATCTTCAGCAGACAATAAAGTGTGTACATGAACGGTTCCCTATCAAAACCTTAATATGTTAGATCGGGAATACCACAAGGTAGAGTTCTTGGCCCGACATTAATCTCCATCGTCATCAATAACCTCGTTCCGCACGTGAGCTTCACTGTCGTGCTATATGCAGGCGATCTTACCCTTATCCGACCTATCAAGTCGCTCAAAGACTATGACGACCTCCAGCAAGATCTTCGCAGGGGACACATCTGGTCCACCTTAAACGATTACCCCTCACTTCTTCTAAATCCAAATCAACATTCTTCACAAAACAAAGAAAGATCTCATACCCACTTCCATTTATGAGCGTCAACGACCAAGCTATCAACCGCAGTGACAACATGGAGATACTTGGAGTGACCCTGGACAACCGATTAACCTTCTCAACACATGTGCGTTCAATTGCATCACTGTCCTGGCGTTTTCTGGGTTTCATACAAAGCGTCATCAAGGGCCTAAAACTCATCGTGATGATAAAAATGTACACCTCCGCTGTTCTACCCATCTTAGAACACTGCTCGCCGATATGGTCCACTTGATCCACATCAATGCGGGACATTTTGGAGAGGGCACAATAGAACCTGCACTCGTGATGCATGCCCGAGGCTCCCCAGCTCCTCGCGTCAGGCCAAGGGACATTTCTACAAGGTAAGTCCTCAGAGCAACCTGATGGACAATCCTTGCCACCAGACGAGACATGGCCGCCCTGCGAATTCCTAAAGAATTCGCAGAAACCTAAAGACAGTCGTTCTCACAAACAAACGCAGAGGCCAACGCTTAGCTCAAACAAAAAGCCACGCAGGCACGTGCCTTTTCCGTGCGGTGCGGATGTGCCGATCACTACCAAGACAAATCACTAGCATGTCCGCCACTGACAGACCCGAGGTTCTTCAGTTCTGCCATGAAGCTGGCACGCACCTACGAAAGGACTCAGAATCTCGCATCTTGCTTTGTATATATACTGAACACATTATCACCCTCAAGATAGGCCTCACAGGCACTTGTTGTACGGGAAAGCTGCCTTTCTGTGGCACCTGCGCTTAGTAGGCGCAAATAAATACCTCTACATACCTACCTATTCCACTCCGTTGTTGTTCAGAAAGAAACAGAATATTAAAAGATAGTGTTCTCTGTAGTTGTAAGGAGCAATTGCTGTCATGTTGCTCCTTTTCTGGAAGAGCGCTTTTAACGTAAAAATGTGCATTTCAGTATCGCTGCCGCGGTGGCTCCAAGGCAAGGCGCCGGAATACGCATCCCCAGTTGGCGGATTCGAATCCCGGCCGAGGTTCCCGCAATCTGACAGAAGTTAATGCACAGAAGGCGCCGTCGTGTAACTGAAAATTTGGTTGCACGTCAAAAGATGCCCATGCTTTCGCATCTGGAAGGCCTCAGCGGAGAACTTGTGAATCATTTTGACCACCTGGGGATCTTTTTACGTACAGTCGGCGGCAATATAAGCTGAGACAGCCGAGTGCTGGACGAAAAGTGTAAAATGCTGCACGGGGTGCTTCCAGTATGGTAAACAATGGAACCTGTTGCCATATTGTTACCCCATGGAACGGGGCAGTTCATTCAAAGCTCCCTTTTAATAGCTTGATGCAGCATGGACTCCCGACATGGCATTTTTACTGTACCAGGTGATATTGCCCTGTACCAGCTCATATTGCCATTGACTGTACAACCAAATTTTAATTGCCAGACGCGTTTCGCATCTGCCAATTAAAACCCATAAATCTGACTTTTGACATTTCAGTATCAACCTTTCTCGGGCTATTTGCTGTAGTGCACAATTATTTTAACGTTGTATTTTTCTTGTCTACATGATAAAGCATCCCCCTCATTTCTCGTGGCAGTAACCGACTTTGTGCGTCTGTTCAGAAAAAAATTAACTGAAGTTTAATATTATCTCTAAGCTCTATTTGTGCAACTTGCTGCTCTTTGTATGGATTCTATATCTAACCTGCGTACAGGTTAATAGAAAATCTTCATTCGCATGTCTAAGATGTCTTCTAAAGAATGCTAGCTTCAGAGATGCCTTCGTGCATTTGTAGTCAACACGACTGTGTCAACATCGAAATTCACAAAATTAGCTCCTCAATTACTAAATTCGTCTACTCTATTAAGTTCCACGCCGTTTATATTGTAACAAAACTGAAAAACAATTTTTCTTTTGCAATATTGTGAAACACAACTTTTTTATTCTTATTATTACTTCGAAAAATGCGCTTAGTGCCACTAGCCGAGGAGTTGACATTCAACCGTGTGACGATTTCAGCCGTCCGTGTTTTCGCCTTCGAAGCTGTGGCGGCGGAAGTGCGCCCGGACAGAACTTTGGTTTTTCGAGCTGACACTACGAGGGTGACGTTGCGTGAGGACTGGGGCAGACCTGCCAAAACTGACCTAGCTGTTCGCCGCTTCTTATATATCCCAGGAAATATATTTAACACATTCACTTAACCGCAGTGCAGGAGCTTCGACGAGAAACCTTCCCGGATTCGATAGGGTGCAACCACTGTACCTTTTTACGAAATATTTAGCAGACACTAACGCGTACAGGCCACCGCCTATCTGCTTAGCATTGCGAGCCACCCAGACTACCTCAATTTTCGCTAATAAATATGACGACAATGATGATGATGATGATGATGATGTAGTAGTAGTAGTAGCAGAACGAGGAAATGACAACCTGAAATTGATCAACCCCGAATCTACTGAGTTCAGTGTGAAAAATGAAAATCAAGATGTTTAAATCGTGGTCTAGGTCAGACCAATTTCACTATGGTGATTTTCACACAAAAACACCTTTCTCCCAAAAAAAAAAAAGCTTTCCCATAAAGTTAGTTTTAGAACTACGTTTTTATATGCAGTTCGTTCTTTGAGGCCGTTCATGTGCATGTATCTTATGCTAGCAAATCAGAATGCAGAAGGAAACAAACAATAACAAGGAACGTATGCGTGCACGAACGCGCCAACAGACCGCTTGGGAGAGTCACTGTGAGAGATAGGCACAGACAGACAGACTGAGTTGTCTGTTTGTATGGTATGCCTGCATAGGTCAGTACGTCCGTTTTGTTTTACACAAGCTTGTCGTTTCTTTTATGAGGTTATTTCACCGCCTTGAGCTGTTTAAAACCCAAGACAAAAGGTTGCAGTCATGAAACAACTCGGAAACTGTGCTCGAGTTCAAAGGCCGTAATTATATGCGTCGTTGAATTTTTTTTTCTTTTTGGCGCTTTTTTACTTTTTGTGCTGCTCAAATCCGGTAATAGTTTGTCCAGAACCTGCTTCAGAAGCAATGGCAACAGTGACTCTGTATGCATGAAGCTAATGTAAAACAAATCAGAAAAAAAAAGGGGAAGGGGGGGGGGTTAGAGTGATTTTATTTTGTTTTCCTGAAGTATTACCGGAAATGAAGATTTCTCAATAACCAAACAAATGAAGCTCGTTTTTTCTCGTATAACGCGAATTATATCAGGAAAAAAGTCTTGAATTCAAGTGCATTTTATGGTATAAATTAAATTTACATTGAATGTATATTCTACACTTCTTTCAGAGTGATAGGCGGGTTGCAGAATCGATTCCTGTGCTTAACACGACAACTAGTGAAAACCGAATTACTCTTTTTTAAGCAACGTCTGATTTACGTATATTTCACATGAATTAAACAAACATTATTTGATTTCAGAAATAACGTTTTTTTCTTTATTGAGTTTTAAGTTATTTTGTTTTACTGTAATTAAAAACAATTCCGGCGCTTTGTTTTACCGTTTCCTGCGGTTTACCCGCAATCCCAAATGTGAAAAAGGCGAATTTCATGGCTTACACGAGGTTAATTAAAAACTAAAGCTCACCTAAATTGCCAGTTGCAAACTCCTATTGCCCAGTAATTTCAAGTTGCATCGTTCTTTTCCTTGGATAAATTTTTCTAACTTTTTCTACCGTGTGAATTTTTCTTCAGGTAGCACAGCCCGCATACGATACTGGTCCGGAAATACCCTCCGTACGTACGTAGAGAACGAAACGTCTCTACAGGGCATCCCTCGAAAGAAATGGGCACTGCATATCTGAGGGTGCGGTATGGGATTCCAGTCAGTCCCACCGGCATTGAAATATGAACACGTCACTGAAACAAAACCAAACAGCGCAAGAAAACAGCAGACATGTTCGGAAGACCAAATGTCTTGCGTCGCACGGCACGGGTTCATACATCGTTGTCGCTGCCCCACAAAACAACGGCGAGTTCAAAAATTACGAAGCTTCGTACGCCACGAGAGACGACGCACAACTATTGGAGAGCTTAACGACGCAGCAGTTCATACTCCCGTACCGGCGTAAAAGCACCGTTCCGACTTCAATGCGTACCAATCGACGCAGCATGGTTTGGTTTCACTGAGGTATTCACAGCTTATCTTGCGTAACGGCCGCGCGGCGGGGTGCCGGTCGCGTCGCACGGAGTGCATATTCATTTATTACACCATGAGCATATTTTCCCTGGAGACGCATAGAGCAGGTCCTGATTCTATTGTGGCTACTAAAAAAAGTACATACATTCAATCTTTTGCGAAAACTTGAATTCGAAAAAGAGGCAAATCCGTTGCTATATCATTTCCATAAACTAAAAATAATGGCCCTACCGCTGATCCTTGTGGCGCTTCTCACTAAGCTGCCAACGGGCAGAGCAAGCATTATTGAAAGGAACAACCCGCACTGGACCACCTAAGCAGGACCGTGCTCTTAATAACAATCCATGATTCAATCCCAGAAATGTACCTAGTGCTTTAAACAATTTATCATTAATTTTTCATGACGCGCACGTCAAATGCTTTTGAAAAGCATTTGAAGGTCGACCTGAACGCGTCCATTGTTAATTGATGCAAACTCGTTTTAACAATCATGTAGCTGTGTGACTCTCGATAGCCCTGCCTAAACCCATTTTGACGCTTATAGAATAGGGGTTTTCTTCGAAGCATTGATTTTAAGTGGCTCTCTCTGTGAAAATATAGAACTGCGCCACACGAGTTTGTTTGACCACGTGCAGGGGCACAATGGCGATTTCACCATACACTGCAAACCAGAGCGAGGGTGGACATCAATTTTGTGTCAAACTCGACAAATATAAAAAAGAAACCTTTCAAACGATTCTGCAGGCCTGTGTCAAAAAGCAGTGAATTTGGCGAAATATTTTAAGTGGCCCCCTCGTTTCAGGAACGGCAGAACTTCGCTGGAAGACGAAAAGCGGTAGGGCGACCTTATCCGACCTCTCCTTGACTTCAGGGACGTTCTGCCATTCTTGAGGCGCGAGCTCCACTCAGAATACCTCGCACACCTGACTGCTTTTTGACGTAAGCCTTATAAATCATTTAAGAGGTCTCAGTTGTGGACTTGCTGAGTTTGACGTAAAATTGATGTTCGCTCTCGTTCCGACTTAAGTCTATGGGCAGATCGCCATTATACTAAAGCATGTGGTAAGACAAACTCGTGTAGCGCAACTTCAAATGTTCCCACAGCGACACGCTTTAACATAATGACGCAGGAAGGTCCCTGCCTTCGACTGCTGCTCGCGCATCACTCGTGCTGCCTTCCCATTTTACGCCACAAAGTCAGCGTCGGACGTTTTCGACCCCACCTCGTAATATTCACCTAGTCTGCATTGCCAGCAGAAAGCAAGTATCATCTGACTTGACCTAATGTGTACTTTTTTTTTATTTGGGACGTTCACCAACTGCCTCAGGTTGAAACATAGAGCAATATCTCAATATAATATTGACTATTCTACAAGTTCCTTGTGCAGTAAAACGTACCGACCCCTACTGCCACGTCCTCCAAAAGGAGGTTAGCAGTATTTATTAATAAATAAATAACTGTTGTTAGAAGTCCCACTACTATATTCTCCTATAAACCAAAAGTCCACAAAGACGCTGGTGTGAATTGAACATCGTTACGAAAAACCCCAAGACTATAGGGTGAAATAAGATGGACAGTACAAACAGGTTCTACTTCTATGTTTATCTTTCCTTTGATGCTTCAACTTTCGAGGCAATTGAAGTTTTCTTCGTTATTCGATGATGAGCCCATTGTGCCCTCGTTCTTTTGGGGAGAATAAAATGTTATATCCCCTGGGAGAACGATATTCTTAATATTTCCTCATAGCTCATTCACAGCAGAGGGTTAACTAAAGTAATCAAAATTCTTATTTGGGTAGTGAAACGCAGACACGTCAGTCAGACTTGGTGTTCCTTCTGTCACCTTTTTTTTTAGAGCGCAACTCTTAGGCGCCCGTTTACGGCTTGAGCGGCGTCGCTGTCGGTGTTGGCGTCGCCGTCACCGTCGCCGTCGGCGTAGCGCGCGTTACATTATGGGAAACGTCCATAATGCAACGCGCGGATCTCACCCGTGACCCGCGCGTTGCATTATGGGACGTTTCCCATAATGACGTCAGACGTGACGTCACGTGTGACGTCCCGAGGTTCACGAGTGACTTCAAGAGGATCACGAGACGTCACGCGTGACGTCACATGTGACGCCATTATGGGAAAGGTCCCATGATGCAACGTGCAAGTCTCTCGTGACCCGCGCGTTGCAACATGGGACGTTCCCATAATTACGTCACGCGTGACGTCACGAGGGTCACGAGTGACGTCACGAAGATCATAAGTGACGTCATGACGGTCATGAGGGTTACGAGTGATGTCACGAAGGTAACTCGTGAAGGTAACGACGAAGGTCACGACCTTCACAAGGCTCTTCACGAGTGACGCCACGAGGGTTACGAGTGACGTCACGAGGGGCAAGGGAGGAAGGGGACGAGGGGGAGGAGGAGGGAGGAGGAGAGGAGAGGAGGAGAAAGAGGAGAGGTACGGAGGAGGAGAAGGGGCATACCCTCCTCTCCGCACTTTCCCCTCCTCCTCCAAGAGCTGCGCTCTAATTCGGCATTACGTGGAGATGTAAACGCAGTGGCGGATCCAAGGGGAGGCGCACGGGGCAGCCGCCCCCCCCCCCCCCAAACAAAGTCGACCCCTCCCTCCCCCCTCCTCGGAGGGCAATTTGACATGGGTGAACCCCCTTGCAGAAAAAAGAATGGGAGCATAGTATCCTTAAAAATTTTCCGCCCCCCCCCCCCCCCCCCCAAAACGGAGTTCTGGATCCGCCCTGTGTAAACGTCTTCCATTTTTTAGCCTACTCTCAAAATTTTTTTCCGTAATTATGTTAAATTTTTGTCGTCACTATTCACTGGCTAACTTAGGCTACATAGGGGTACAGACCATACAGAAATTAGGGGGTAAAAAAAGCGCTGAATGCTGCGCGCCCGAGGACCATTTAGAGCGTAGAAACCTTCTCCATAGTCCGTTGCAACTCAAGAAGGTAGGGCGAGTGAGAAGAACGCTGGAGAGGAAGAAGCAGACGGAACGCTAAAGAGAGGAGGAGGTTTCCCCTCTCTTCTCCAGCGTTCCGTCTGCTTCCTCCTCCCCGGCTTGCCTTTCCGTCGCCCTACCTGCTTGAGTTGCAAAAGACTATATATACAACCACGTAACCCTTTGTTCAGCCGACGCTGTCCGATCGGCTCGGGATGACTCGGATTTGCGATCAGCCTCGCTGAGGCTGATCCCAAATCCGGGAGGGACTTCCGTCGCTTTCTCTCCTCTTTGTTCCGGTATCTCGCTCTCGTCGTGGCTTCGATTTTCCAAAGAATAACGCGCCGCGGAACTTAGTTGTCTGTATTCTGAAGAACAACTATGGTACGTCTTGACGACAGAGGAAACATCTCTAATGGAAATGCGCCAGCTAAGGCAAATATTTCAAGAGTTAAATTGCAATTTTAGGTAATTATTTCGAAAATTATCGCTTTAGACTCGTAACATAACGTCCTCCGCGGTCAATAATGTTATTTCGAAGGAGTCATTTCAGTACTGAAAGTATTTCTTCTTTTTCATTATTACTTTCGGTCAAAACACCACGCGCTTCTCAATATAGTCCTCCTTAAAGCTTTGGACAGGCTGTCACACTCTTCCTTTTTTTTTTTCTCTCGTCAGGCGATTCCGCTTTAGGGAACGTTTAACATTACGCGTAAAGATTCCCAATAAGAACATTAATCACATAATCACTCGATTACTATTCAACTAGCATAAACCAACAGATTACAGGTCAAATCATCAGGTTAAGGATAGCTAATGGCCCCATTATTGTCCTCATTATGTTGATAACTTCCGTGTTAAACAACCTTGGCCGACATGAATATTTAGCGAGTGAATCTAGACGCAGGTGCAACGTATGTATATAAACTCGTGTATGCAAATCAGTTGGTGCACCCCTCTCGCCATTAGCAGCACCGCGCATACGTCATCGCTGTGGGCAAGAAGCAAGGGCCTCTCAGCCTTGCCGCTGCGGACAAGGCCGTGGGGTGTGGACAAGAAGGGCAGCGTCCCCGACCAAAAAACAATTCGAATGCGATGCTGCTGGCGTCCATGTAAATCGTCGTTTTTCTTTTTTTATATGAACTGGGATGGTTGATTTTGTTATGGCAATATCCGACACCTCAAGTGGCCAAGGAGAAACGAAAAAGCTCGTTTCACAGCACCAATTCGCGTGAATGAAGTGAACGTACGGCGATTTATACAGCACATGGACGCCGCAAAATGGGACGATAAGGTATGATTTACAAGATGCGATTAGGATTGAGATTTTCAGATAAAGAATTGCTCGTGGTGCTAAAGAAGCGTGGGCTGAAGCCGAAATGTACGGCGTCGCAAATAAAAAGTTTCGAAAAACAAAACCAGATCATGTCTATCTGATACAAGTCGGCGATTGCCATCGCTTACTAGGATTGCCATCACATTGTGCCCACTCTTTAAGCCGAGCCGATTTACACCAGACGCCGTTCAAGCTTATCTGTTTTTGGAGACCTTCAATTAGTTTTTCTCGCGATTACCATGTGCACGGCACCCGTCGACGTGGTCTACGGGCCGTTGTTATTTCAACGCGAAGACGCTCGGATGTAGTCCTGGTGGTCATGCGACATGATTCTGCTTCCAAGGTCACGTTGAAGCAATACAAATAACTCTTGCGACAAGTCTCCGCGAATTCACCCTTAGCAAACCGCTTCTGGCACAGGCGATCGTGGTCCGACGGCCTCTACTTTTCTTTTCACTCCGCCTTTCCACGTTTTCGGACGAATCGGGCAGGCAGGAAACATGTGAAATTGATCTTGACACTTTTTCCCAGATATTTCGTATCCCATCCATACTACAGAAGTCCGATTAAAAGGTTAAAAGGCGCGAACAAACAGGACGAAAAAAGACACACGTACGACACGGACAGGCGCCAACTTCCAACTGATTTATTGAAACACGAATCATCGTCAAACTTGATCCCAGTCGCCTAAACACATGCAACTGATAAAAATTCTTATCACTCATTACACACATCCTTCAAGAAACACAATTTCTTTGGTTAACAGATAAAGAGATGGCATGCTTACGCATCTGTCAGCCGCTTTGTGTATACAGAAAGCTTCGATTAGTTCTCTTTTCATCTTCTCATTCCCTTTCTTGATAAACCTTGTGCGCTCTAACAAGGTTCGCACCCACATCGTTTGCAGTGTTCCGCAGGATGCCCACCCGAATTATTGCGTACGGCAAGCTTGTGTTCGCGCGCTCTTTCATTAAAGCATCGGCTGGTCTGACCAGCAGCGACCCGCAAGATGCCCACCCGAATTATTGCCGTACGAAATAATTCGGGTGGGCATCTTGCGAGCACTGCAAACGATGTGGGTGCGAACCTTTGAGCGCACAAGGTTGATCAAGAAAGGGAATGAGAAGATGGAAAGAGAACTAATCGAAGCTTTCTCTATACACAACGCGGCTGACAGATCCGTAAGCATGCCATCTCTTTATCTGTTAACCAAAGAAATTGTGTTTCTTGAAGGATGTGTGTAATGAGTGATAAATTTTTTATCAGTTGCATGTGTTTAGGCGATTGGGATCAAGTTTGACGATGATTCGTGTTTCAATAAATCAGTTGTAAGTTGGCGCCTGTCCATGTCGTACGTGTCTTTTTCGTCCTGTTTGTTCGAGCCTTTTAACCTTTTAATCGAAATGAACCAACTAGCCCCAACCAAAGTTTTATCACAGAAGTCCGCGGCATTTTGGCGAGAAGGCAGGTTTTTGCTGCTTTCTACCAAAATAGCCTGTCACTGCAGGCTCACCTCGCGTTTTTTTGCCCGCACCCAATCTGAAGTACAGCCCGAAGTGTCGCCACCGCGGTGTGACGTAGGCGTATACTGCCCTATGCGGATGGCATTGCTGTTATTTGTTTGTTCAAGCAAGAACTCAAGTTGGGTGTTGGGCGCGTAATTATGACATCCGCGACATACCCGAGGTAGGAATAAAGACGCCGAAATTGATTGAGTCTTGAGAAGGCCCACAGACGACAAAGCCAGTGGGTTAGATGCGGATGAAGCGATCGTGCTCAGTCTCGCGTTATTTCGGGGTTGATAAGGAGACAGCGTCGCTTTGAGTACCAATTGTGACGGCGTCCACCCAAGCAAAGTAAAAGCTAAAATTGATCCATCTTGCCTATACATCGCTCTGCCTGTGAACATTCTCTACTTGTTTCTCGCTGTTTTATTTTTAATATTTTTATTATGGGGGAGGAGGGAGGAGGGTCGCTGCTGTATTTTATCACTATGAGTATATGGTACGAAAGTTATCACTTGATTTAAAATAGGCGTTTTGTTCGCAACTCTGTCGTTTTTCTTCAAGCGCATGGTACCCGGCAGACAGTCCCAGCCCGCCAAGCGAATACTCATGAGTTCCAAACATTTTACGCTACCTTTGTTTTGCAATTATTATTTAAACGAATAAGCAGAACCAATTAGTTTTTTAGTATTTGCAAAGTTGGGGATCGCTGGGGATCGTCAACTTAAAACTGAAGATAACATTTTAAGTTTCTGTCTTCTGCAATTAAATCAATCTGGTGACGACGAAATCCACCAGAATTCTAGGAGCTACCGGGTGAGCACGAATGAATACTTTATTAGAACACTCATTATATCTTAGATGGGAGTGTAAACGCGATGAATTTATTCTATCTCTGCTTTTCCTTGGGATATACCCAATCCGGCTGAAAAAATTTTCTATTTTACCATTTATCTGGTGATTTTGCCCTCTCAAATCGCTCCCCGAGCGGCCGCCTGAAAGAACGACATATTCAGATAGTTACGTAACTACCTCGTAAAAGCATGCATAAAATAACTTTTCGTAGATTTCTATATAATAATCATCTCTGTTAAACAAAACTTGAAAAGAAAGGTTATTTTTTGCGTGATTTTATGGCACTTGATTCTAAAGTGCAATTAAAAATCATGAAACATTCCACTCTGCGAAGGTCGATGACCAGCGCAGCTGTTAATCACACGACACAGACCCGCCCCGAAGAGCCGAAGGAATCTAGACACGCGCAACTGGACCGCCACTTTAAGAGAGCGGAAGGAAAGGAAACTAGGCACGCAAGTGCTTGGAACGACGGCAAAGGGAGGGGTACGAGTGTAGACATGGCCGACGCGGGTAACACAGCGGCCACTCTTTGAGAAACCTTTATTATCTACCTGAGAGTCTAGTGATCTTGAAAACGACGCCTATTGATAACTAATCTACTAAATAGACCCACTGCTAAATTACCCAAGCATCAATGAGAATGCAGGGAATGGTGTTCCATGCGCCGTACGCGTAGGCCTCAGCAGCAGTAACTGTTCTAAAGCAAAAGCCTAAAACAAATGGCATCTTGCACGCGCGTTCGTCGACTCTTTATTTTGGTTATTTACTTCGAATTTTTCAATGGGGAAGGCGTGCGCATGCGGCACATGCGGCTGTGCGAGCGTAAAGTTTTTAGTCACTGCACACGAAAAATCCACGGAACCCTAGCCCTAAACAGCATCGCTGTAATACGCAGTTCTAACGCAAACAGAAACCTACTGTTCTAGGGATGAAGGGACAGCGCTGTAAGTACCGTATTTCAAGTTAATTTATTAGCGTAAGACTGCCGTGGTACCACAACCAGTGAAAGATTAAATCCACTTATAATTAGGACGCCTTAATGCTTTAGGGTTGGTGGTAATCTTTTTAGTACTTATTCCAAAATCAGCGGCTTACTTGAAAATAAAAAAAGAACTGAAAATGAACAATCGCAATAATTAAACCACAAGCTCGAGCAGAGACACGTTCCGTCAAGTGCTTCGGAACAGAGAGGGAAAAAAGATGATCGCGCTATAATGAATAGCTGCCGTCCTGCTCTCAGGTGCAGTCGATTTCAAGGAACTCGACCCGAAGCTAAGTATAGACTATTGCAAGCATGGCGTCTCACTGGTGCCCCATGCGTGCAAGCATGTGCAGCGTGCGCGTGAGCGTAGCTTTGGCAAGCTCGTAATTGCATGCACTTGCCCGCACGAGCAGCGACATGGCGGCGGCCAGATACCCTGCTTGCAATCGTCTATAGGCTGTGCTCGGAGTTCCAGAATCGAGTTTCATATGAGGATGGTGAAGGTGTAAATCTGTTGTGTGTATCTTTAGGCATCTGGACGTTAATCAGCCCATATGAGCGTGTGGCGTTTCCACTGTGGATGAGGAATTTATTTTGTGCAATACGACTGCTTGCCTGGATCCCTTAACTTGCGTCACGCAGTCGTGATACGCGACCGCACGCCGGTACGGTTCTCATCCAGATCGAAATGAGCGGAATGTGAGGATTGAACTCAGAACCCCTGAGCTCTCTAGCGCGAGCTTTCACTCCATGTGATCCCAGCTCCAGTGCGTGAACATACTCAATCACTGACCTCCCTTGTTATGAAAAACGCTTATTCCCTGGAGATTGCTCAACGTGACGCGACAGCGAAGCTCGGGTATCACGCGCACAGAAAAATCAACTTCTGGCATGTATACTTCGTTTCAGCTGAAGTCCAGACGCAGCCAATGCTACAAGCGCGAGCATGTGACCCCGAACAGTGCTTGCACTGCACGAGTGCGCGTGCTTCGCAGGGACGCTGAAAGCCCGGAGCTCGCGCTTGTAGCATCGGCTGCGTCTGGACCAGAGCTGAAACGAAGTATAGTGGAAACAGTCACGGACTCAATCGCACTTAGTTGAAGAGAAGCACCACGGAACGAGTGTTTGCACACTACTGTATATTCATCGCGCATCACTGAAAAATAATAATAATGTTATGTGCCTGTTTATACAGCCGGAAGTTAGTCAGCCTCAGTGGGCGCTTAGTGTCTCAACTGTACATGGGAAATTTAGCCAGTGCAGTACAACCGCTAGCCTGGGGTATTTAACGTGCATCACGCAGTACGGATACACGACCACACGCAGGACTATCACAAGCTCGTCGAGATATTTAGTTGTTACGACATGACTGCTTCAAGAAGCTGAAATGCTCAAAACCTGCCCATATTGTTTTAAGAAGCGATCAACCTCGCATACAAATTCTCAATATAAATAATGTCATACACCCGGATGCTCCGTAACATTAGGCGCAAAAATCGGCGAATACACATAGAAACTCATCTTCTATAAACAGTTGTTCCTGGTCGTTTTAACCCTGTGAAGCTTGAAGATTTTTGCATGAAAATTCGCATGGCTGAGATATTCCGCCAAATGCAACGAAGGTGCGATAGCAGTTAGAGGGGTATTTAGCAAGCAGCTTCAAAAGCTTCTGCGCCTATTGATTATTGTACCAATACGCAGTTTCTACATTGCTACTACACAACCGCTGTTCATACGCAGCGGAAGGGGAGGAGAGGAGAGGGGAGTGTTGGCACGCCACTAACCCCCCCCCCCCCCAAACTCCATGCGGCGCACGCCATTGGTCCCGCGAGCTACAACGTCCACCAACAGCTGTGCTCCGCTGATATCACTCTCTCTCTCATCATATTTCAAACATTTTAACGTCCCGTTTATTTAAACCCACTTTCATCCCCTCCCCGCCCCCAAAACTTTCCACGCAAGTGAACCAACCTAATGGGCTCGGGGTGTTCTCCTGCTAGAACATCTCTGCAGTTTTTGTCCGCAGCTCAGAGCAGTCTAAGGATCTGGTGCTCAACGCGACCGAGAAAGCCGGCGAAACGTTGCTCACCATAAATAGTAGCGCTTATCATGCGTTTTCCTCTGATTTTTACGACATAAAAACTTTACTATTAAAGAGGAAAGGAATGTGATAATGATGCCAGTAAAGCCGTTCCTTCGTGACACGAGAAATAAATAAATGACTGGCATTCTCGGCCCGTACACGCAATGGACGACGCTCTATGTTCTACATTCAGGCACCTTTCGGGTAACAAAACTCGCAAAACTCGTCTTGGAATGTGAACATGAATAGATGACGTGAGATCAGGGCAATGAGTTCCTAATGATCATTACCGTAGCGTGAATGGAAATAGGCTCCATATATGCTCTACGTTTACACAAGAGAACCTGTACAATGGCTGCGTTTATTTCTTCGTGCAGTATCATTGGGAAAGCGGTAAATGGTGCGGTATTGTTCGGTGCCTCAATGCAACAGATATTTTCCTCAGGATCGAATCCTGTTCCTACAGCGGGGTTCATATTAAAGAAACATACACTTGTGTGGATATCTCAATGTCGTTTGCGGTGAAGGCACGTCGAGAAACATACACGAAAGCACCTTTTCGCTAAGCTGCACTATTTACGTAGCCCAGCATTCTTGTTTCTTTTGGAAAGGTTGCATCGTTTCACGAGCGTGGAAATGCAACGAAGTGACAAATGCCAAGCCTCCTCATTGGCTTTACTCTCAAAAACTACACACGCATAAGTATCACAAAACTAAAAAACGAACTTGGTCTTTCCCTTCTCGCGGAGAGAAGGAAAGCATCCAGGCTTGCATGCCTACTCCAGAGAGATTCGTATTGTTCGGCTAAATTCTACATATCGTTATGCACCGACCATGTTCGAAAAGCTTCACTTAATCGAACCAAGGAGAAACCTATAAATGTTCACCGCTTCAGTAATTTATTTCTGACTGAAGTTTTCTACCTGATAATGTTGTCAGCATTCAGGAATCATCCAGTTTCATAGCAGCACTTGCTAGTTTCCTAAACACAAACAACTTGTTTGTGTCTCTTTTTGTTTTGTTGATACAAATTTATTGCATTGCATTGGCCTCCACTTATGTAAATCCCTATGGACGCTTTAATTAATAAATTAAATAAATATTTTAATGCGCACATAATGATATCATTTGTAGAATCACCGGTTCTACAGATTTTGTATTCTCGCTCGTAGCTTTCGCGGAAACATATATATATATATATATATATATATATATATATATATATATATATATATATATATATATATATATATATATATATATATATATATATATTATTAGGTTACAATTATAAAGTGATTTAATGAGGAATGATTAGATACAAGATAGATAGTAGTGGTGACATTCGTCCGGGAACAGTCCGAGCTCTCTGAATGCTCGTCGAGCGCGCGCCTCTCCGCGGTACCACTTCTTCGTAACAATATTCCCCGTCGGTGCAGGCACCGGTCATCTGGTGCGTATGAGAGGCTTACGTATCGCGACGACAGTAGGGCTTCATATGGCTTATGTGAACCAGGTCACAAGATCTTGAACGATGATCAAGGGGCGGGGTAACAGGCATAACTTCGTAGTTGTTGAAAGAAAGTTCACGGACGACACGGAACGGGCCGACGAATTGCTTGAGAAGTTTTTGAGACTTGCCGGGTGCGCGGAAGGGAGTCCGCAAGAGAACTTCGTCGCCGATGTCGTAGGTGGTCGGCAGATGGCAAGCATCGTAACGTAGCTTCTGGTGCTGCTGCGATTCTTGGGTGTGTATACGGGCGAGTTGGCGAGCGTCCTCTGCTCCGGATGTGATCTCTGCTGCGGACGGCTGAACCAAGGTGTCAGGTGTGTAGGGCAAAATGGTGTCAAGAGGTGCGAAGGGTTTAAGGGCATAGAAGAGGTATTACGGAGAGTAGCCGGTTGTTGACTGCCGTGCCGTATTATAGGCATACGTTACGTAGGGAGGAATGATGTCCCATTCGGTGTGATGGTCGGCAACATACATTGAAACTTTGTCAGGAAGTGTGTGGTTCAAGAGCTCGGTCAGTCCATTTGTTTGGGAATGGTAGGCGCTTGTGACTTTGTGGACCATGGAAGGAAGAAGCAAGACATATTCGAGGACTTGAGAGAGAAAGGGAGTGCCACGATCACTAATTATGAACTGGGCAGCTTCATGACACAAGAGAATGGAGTTCAGAAAAAAATTTGCAACTTCATTGGAAATGGCGGCGGGTACAGAAGTTGTCTCAGCATAGCGTGCCAAATGATCAATAGCTACAATGATCCACTTGTTCCCGCTTGTCGACTGAGGAAAAGGACCGAGAAAGTCGATTCTTATTCGCTGGAATGGTTGGTATGGTTGTGGGATCGGTTGTAGTCTACTAGAAAGCCTGGTGGTAGGTATTTCCTTCGTCTGGCAGTCGTGACACGCTCGAACATATTCGTTGATGGTGCGGGTCATGCCCGTCTAGAAGTAACGACTCCGTATGCGGAAGTATGTTTTGGCAAATCCGAGATGTCCGGCTGTTGCGTCGTCATGGTGAGCTTGAAGTACATATCTTTGTACTTGTCGGGGAATAACCAAAAGCCAAGCGCGTCCGTGGACGTCATAGTTCCGCCTATAGAGGACTCCATTCTTGAGTTGGAATAGACGGGCACGGCGTAGAGTTTGCGCAGGAGGGTTCTGATATAAGCCCCGTAAGTGGCGAATGATCGGGTGTAAGAAAGGGTCAGACTGTTGTGCGGCAGCAATGTCGATGGATTCTAAGACGGCCGTTGTTGTGTCGGGGTCGGCGGAATGTGGACGTTGCGACGCAGGGGGAAGTGGGCATCTTGAAAGACTGTTCGCGTCGAGGTGTCGTTTGCCAGATTTGTAGTGCACGTGTAAATGTGTAATCTTGCAACTTCAAGGACTAACGTCCAAGACGTCCGGAAGGGTCTTTTAAGGTTGCTAACCAGCATAATGCATGGTGATCAGTGATGATAGTGAAGTGTTTACCATTGAGATAAGGACGGAATCTTGAAATTGCCCAAACAACGGCCAGACATCTCGCGTTCTGTTATACTGTAATTTCGCTCACATTTTGCAAGCGTACGACTTGCATAGGCAATCACACGCTGGACACCGGAAACGTTCTGGGCCAACACAGCGCTGATGCCGTGGCCGCTTGCATCTGTGCGGATCTCCGTGTCGGCACCGGGGACGAAATGATCAAGAATTGGAACGGTCGTCAAGGCAGTCATGAGGGCTTGGTAGGCATCGTTTTGTTCGCGACTCCTTTGGAAGGTCGCATTGTTATGGAGAAGTGAGTTCAGGGGTTCAGCGATGGGGGCGAATCCGGGTATGAATTTCTGAAAGTAGGTGCAAAGACCGACGAAGGCGCGCACTTCTTTCAAATGTTTGGGCACTGGAAATTCGGAAACGGTTTGTACCTTGGATGGGTCAGGGCGAATTCTGTCAGCGCTGACAATGTGACCCAAAACCTTAATTTGGCGAGCTCCAAATACACATTTTTTTTTTAAATTGAGCTGTAGGTGGGCTGATCGAAAGCACTCGAGCACGTGCCTGTTCAAGTGTTGAGAGAATGAAATGGAAAAAACAATGATATCCTCTAGACAGCATAGGCATATGTTCCAGGCGAGTCAACGCAGCACAGTGTTTATCATTCGTTCGAATGTGGCTGGGACATTACACAAACCAAAGGGCCTGACGTTACACTGATAGAGGCCAGCGGACGTAATGAAGGCAGTTTTAGGTTTGTCAATATCCGCAACGGGTATTTCTCAATAGCCAGTGCGAAGGTCTATTGAAAAGAAGAAGGACGATCCTTGAAGAGTGTCGAGAGTGTCGTCTATTCTGGGTAGAGGGTAGACGTCCTTGAAGGTAATTTTGTTTAAGCGACGGTAATCTACGCAAAAGCGCCAGGTTCCATCTTTTTTCTTTACGAGGACTACAAGTGACGACCAGGGGCTTGATGAGGGTTCAATTATTTTCTTGCGAAGCATATTGTAACATGTTCGTGAATGGCCTTGCGCTCGGCCGATGAAGCTCGGTATGGAGGACTTCGAACGGGAGAGGCTTCGCCCGTTTCGATGTGATGGGAGACCTCCGACGTCTGCGCAAGGGGTCGATTGTCGAAATCGAAGAGGTCTTCAAATAAAAGAAGAAGCTGGGTTATTGCTTCTTTTTGGCCGCCAGATAAGCGGGTGTCTACCATCTTCGCAACGTGCATGTTGGTGTCCGGAGCGGAGGGGCTGATAAGGTCTGAATGCTAATGCTGTTAGAAAGGGGTACGAAGTTGTCGTACACATGAGTAGTGAGTGTAGCCAAGCGGGCACCACGGGCAACAATTTGTGGTTCAACTGAGGTGTTGGTGATGAAGAGAGAAACCTGTCCTTGAAGTGTGTCAGCGATGCAGTATGAAATGATGACAGGCTTCTTTGTGACGAGGCTGGCGATGGGCTCGATAAGACCGGAGGTGCATGGAAGAGGACGGTTCGGCACGAGTGTGATATAGGCAGCTGAGAGATGAGGTAAGATGTAATCATCACTGGCTTAAAGAAAAATGGGGTAAAGTTCACAGGTGGCGTCATTAGTCGGCGAAGTGTTCAAGCGAAATTCCAGGCTGGCGCAGTCAATGGTCGCGTCAGTAGCCGAAATAAAATCCCATCCCAATATAACGTCGACAAAACAATTTTCGAGTACAGTGAACACAATTATGTATGAAGTGCCACCGATCTGAACCGGCATAGTGCAGTGACCGAGAGGTTTGTACGAGGTAACTGTCCAGGAGATGGTGGAGTGAGCACTTTGTGTAAACGGCGGCGGATTTGATTAGAAATGCAGTATTTTGCAGCACCTGTGTCAGTTAAAGCTGCGATATTTTTCTCTTCCAATTTCGACAGGATAGTGGTAGGGCCAACAGAAGGAGGATTTGGGGCTGTTCACGGCGATGCAGCCTGACCTCCAGTGTCACGACAGGCTGCGTTGTTGAGTTTGACGGCGGAGATGCGGCAGTGGCGTCAATAAACGGCGAGACAGAGCGGCGTCGAGGGGATGGGGACCGGCCACGCTGAGAACCAGGAAAAGGGGAGGACTCCAGTTGCGGCGGTCATTGGTAGTCCGGCTGGGGTTGTGGTCATTGAACTGAGGTGTAGAAGTGGGGTTGCGATTGTATGTCTCGGACTCAATACGGCGGCGGCAGTAGCGAATAATGTGGCCAGGTGAGTGGCAGTAGAAGCATACCGGACGGTTATCTTCGGTGCGATATGCCTCAGTTCTTCGGGCTGGTCCGTAACGTCGAGGTGGTGCGGAAACGTTATTCACATGCTGCCCGGGGCGGAGGTGTGGGGAAGCGTGCTGCAAGGCGCAGATGGGTGGCGAGAAAGCAGGCGGCGGGACGTGAGGGCAAGGAACCGGAGCGACGGGGCAAAGCACAGCCCGAAGTTCATCCGTGATGACTTGCTGAACACTAGAAGTCTCGGTTTGTGGGCGTGAAATGTCGGCGGAGGGGCGAAAGGAAGCCACAAATTCGCGTAATTCTTCGCGAATGATTCTTCGTATAAGAGTAGAAAGAACACCGGCGGTAGATGGGGCGGACACTTTCGGGAGGCGTTCAAACGGAGCGTTGAAGATCCGGCCGCTTTGGAGCTCTTCGTACTTCTTACATTCCGCAATGAGCTGGTGGACGGTCGGAGGCGATTTTGGCGCGACGACAGAAAACAGTTGCTGGTACAACCCCTTGAAGAGGTGCCTGAGTTTCTCGTCCTCTAACATAGCTGCATTGATGCGGCCGCAGAGGCGGAGTACGTCTTCGATATAAGAGGTCGACGATTCAGAGGCGGCTTGGTACCGCTTGGAAAGCTTGTCCTTGGCTTGCTGTCTGCGGCGTTCAGGTGTGTCAAAGACGTCCGCAAAGGCGGCTTTGAACGCGTCCCATGAATTGATTTCGGTTTCATGGTTATCGAACCATTGTAGTGCTGTACCTTTAAGGAAAAACACGACGTTGGCGAGCCTGATCATGTCGTCCCAACGATTATGTTGACTCACGCGGTCGTAATTCTTGAGCCAGTCTTGCACGTCAGAATCAGGGGTACCGGCGAATTCGGGAGGGTCACGTTGGCGATTCTTGATGTGTGAAGGCCGCTGGTTCGTTGTGTTGACGTTCTCATCGGGCATGGTTGCAGAGCTGAAGCGGCCGCTGCGCAGCTCCAAGTCAGATGAGCGGAGTGGAGAGGTTGGGGATTTTCCGCACCTCCACCACGTATTAGGTGACAATTATAGGGTCATTTATTGAGGAATGATTTGATACAAGAGGGATAGTAGTGGTGACATTCGTCCGGGAACAGTCCGAGCTCTCTGACCACTCACTGGAAGCGGATCCGCGTTCGCAAAGCGGTTGCGAACCCGGTTGTATAAAAATCCAGTACAATTTCACGCGGTGGAAGAAGAAGAAGGTTGCGGCGAGCGGACGTATGCTCATTAAGGCTCCTCGAAAAATCGATGTTTCGTGCTGAAACTCTTGGTTTCCGTGCGAGAAGAAGTCTTGGATAGACAGTGTTAGTGATCCATTTTACGTGGATACCTTCCTCAAGCTGGTGAGCGGAATATTTTGATTTTAGAGGCATTTTTGTTTTGAACCCATGAGGAACCTCGCTAAGCCTCGTTGGGCCTTGCTCGACTAGGGCGATGAGCCGAGTTCGCACGGTGCGGCCGCCCTACTGGCCCTAGCCGGCTCAGCGTCACCACGTGGGACCGCCGCGGCGGCTGTGGAGAACGCAAGATGGAAGATATATCGACGGAAGCTCTCGTGCTCAGCCCCAGGACCGGATACGACCCGGACAAGGTGGCTTTTGACTTCATAAATCCAGCGGCGCTTCCCTTTATACGGATGGAATTCAGAAAATCGACTCGGAGGATCAAGTAGGCACGCTACCCGGCAATAGCTGGGTGCAAGTTCTGCATAGAAAGAAGTCCCAGAAGAAAGAAGTCCATGACCAGCGGAAGGAAGACCGAGGGCCTACCGGTGGAGCAACGGAGGTCAAGAAGAATGAGACAAAGAAACCGTTTCGGCTTCCCAGCCTCAGAGAATTCAAGCACAAGATCATTGTGAAGCCACGCAAGACGGCGGTCGACTTGAAAAGCTGCCGGGACCAGATCGGCGAAGCGGTGCAGAACTCGCTCCCGAGGGGTCTTTCGGAGAATTCAGTCGTCCGGTTGCTCGAAGAGCAAAACACCATTATGATATGCACGGACATATGGGACGAAGCCGAAGCGTTAGCGAAGCTTAGAAGTTTGATATTCCCGTCCGGACAACTCGACGTTGAGGCCTACCACGTCTCCCCGAGGGATGAGGCATGCCGTGGCGTCATTCATGGGGTCCGGCTGGAGCTGTCCAACGCACAGATCAGAGAGAAAACCAAGGCCCCAGGACACGAAATACTCGACGCTAGGAGGCTGGGAAGGTCCAAATCGGCGCTCGTCACTTTCGCCGGGACCAAAGTTCCGTTCACGGTCATGTTCAACTGGCTGGAAACGCCCTGCTTTCTATACAAAAAGACAAAGGCAGCCTGTCTAAACTGCGGAGAGGCCGGCCACCGGACGGATGTGTGCAGCAAACCGACGGGTTACGCGTGTGCGATGTGCGGGGCCGCGCAAGCGATGGAGGGACACCCGTGTGTCCCGAAGTGCGCACTGTGCGGAGGGGCGCACAAAACATACGACAGTCACTGCCCTGAGAAGTTTTTCAAGGAGAAGAGACAAACTGAGAGAACCGGACGGAGCCGTTCGAGGCACCGCAACGGAGAACAGCAGGTGCGCTGGTGGTCGAAGGAGCGGAGTGGCTCCAGGCCGCGTGCTCGCTCTCGCAGCAGATCAGCAAGCTGCAAGAGAAATTCGTCACGCCCGGCGCCTCTTGCCGAAAAGAAAAGGAAGAGGAAAAGCCGTAAAAGTGGGAAGAAGCAAAATTGGAATCAGAGATCTATGTCGCTGGACGGGAAGAACTTGGACCTGGGGGACCAGGAGAAATGGCCCAAGCTGCAGAAAAATGATAACAATCTCACTGCGACCAAGGAAAACCCGCCACCGAGGTCAAGCGGGAATAGCCAGCATACACAAGTCCTTAGGCAGGATACCCCGAGTAAAGGAGTGGAAGATGTGGAAATGAAGAGCATGTGCTCTGGGACATCCGGGATCAGTGTAGACCAATTTCGAGAAATCGTGGAGGCTGCGGTGAAACAGGCGGTGCAGTCTGCCACGCAGATTTTTATGGAAAAAATCACGGAGCTTTCCAACAAAGTGATAGCGTTGGAGCGAAACCGGGAGTCCATGCTCAAGCAACTTGGAACAAGCGGGAAAAAATCGACATTCTTGGAACGAAAAAGAAGTTCCCTGCTCCAGGAGCTAGGGGCGAAGAGAAGATCGTCGACTGATGAACGACGGGAAGTGGTATCAATAGAAGACAGCAATAACCATGCATCGCCTAAAAGAATCATATCTGAAAATATGGCAATGGAACTGCAGGGGGATGGGTCGGAAGCAGGCCAGTCTCAGCCTTCGGCTGTCGCTTGAAACCGAGCCCCCTGCGGTAATACTTCTACAGGAACCTGGAAAGAAGCCCGTAAATATTAAGGACTACCGGACGGTCGGCGGAACCCGATACTTCACGACCCTCGTTCATAGGACCTTCGCGGCCACGGAGAGGGACCTGGACGGGGGCGGAGTGGAGTGTGGGTACGTGGTGATCGTCCCGATGAAGAAGGGGGACCGGGGTATCCACATAGTGAATCTGTACGGGAACCCCAAGCTTCACAAGGTTGACTACAGAACTCTCCTGCGAAACGCGGTGAGGGCGGCCGGCAAGGAACCTCTCGTCATCGCGGGGGACTTTAATGCCCCGCACCCGGGATGGGGTTACAAATACGTCACGCCGAAAGGGCGCAAACTTTTCGAAGGAATCAACCAGGAACGCCTCACGCTCCTCACGGAACCTGACCAGCCTACCAGGACGGGGACTAGCACGTGCAGAGATACGTGCCCGGACCTCACGCTGGTGAAGAACGTGGGGAGCGCCGACTGGAAGAACCTGGCAGAACAACTTGGAAGCGACCACTGCATCCTTGAAACGACCCTAAGGGAGGCAGGATACAAAAGAAGAACTGGAACCGCAAAGATCACGGACTGGGACAAATGGAGGAAGAAAAGAGAAAAGACGAAAGTGCACCTGGCGGACATTGAGGAATGGGCTGCGGACGTGACCACCAGCCTGCGCCCTTTTGTCACGGAGGTTGAACTTTCGGAGAAGACCCCGGCTGTGGATACAAGACTCCTCCACCTCTGGGACGCCCGGCGTGGTCTGACCAAGAGGTGGAAACGTCAGCGACATAACAAGAAGATTCGAACTAAGATCCAAGAACTAACTAAGGTCGCGGAGGACCATGCGGTCGATCTCGCTAGGAACAACTGGTATGGGATTTGTGACTCCATACGCGGTAGCCTCGGTACGGCTCGGTCGTGGCGTCTCCTTAGGGCACTGATAGATCCAACTAAGACTAAGTCGGTAACGGACAGTCGAATAGCTGAACTCATCTACGAGTTACCCGGCGATACAGAGCAAATCATGGACCAACTCGCGCGCAGATATTTGTGCCTTGAACGCGCGGAGGAAACTCTAGAATATCTAGGACGCGAAAACTCCGAACTAGATAGGCCGGTATCGGTGGCAGAATTCGAGTACGAGCTCGGGGCCATGAGAAAGGGCACCGCGCCGGGGCCGGACACCATCACGGCAAAACTCCTTTATAACTTGGAAGAAGGCGAACTCAGCAAGCTAGTTAATCATTTTAACGAGCACTACTGGGCTAGGGGGTGACGCCAGCTTGCTGGAAAACCGCCGACATTCGCTTTATTCCCAAGCCCAAGAAGAACTTAAATCTAGAAAATCTTAGACCTATATCGCTTACCTCATGCGTGGGTAAAGCTTTTGAGAGGGTACTAAACACTAGGCTCATGAGGTACTTGGAGAAGGAAAATCTCATGCCCCATACTCAATTTGGGTTTAGACCTCATACCTCAACACAGGACATCCTCCTGTGGATATACAAAGATCTTTTGGAGAACCCTTCCAGGGGACAAACACGGTGTATTCTCGCTCTTGATTTAAAGGGGGCTTTTGATAACGTTTCGCATGCCAGCGTACTCAAAGGCCTGAACGAGATACACTGCGGGCAGAGAACGTTCGAATACGTACGAAGTTTCTTAACGGACAGGAAGGCTACTTTAACCTTAGGGAGCATGAAATCCAATAGCTTCGAGTTGGGCTCAAAAGGAACGCCTCAAGGGGCTGTTCTATCTCCGCTTCTTTTCAATCTGGCTCTGCGGGGTTTGCCGGAGGCGCTGGGGGCGGTTCCCGGTGTGGAGCACGCCATCTACGCCGACGACATCACCCTGTGGTGTCGGGAGGGGAACGACGCGGAGATAGAAGAAAGACTACAGGCGGCTGCCAGAATTGTAGAAGACTACGCTGAGGAGTGCGGTCTAAAGTGTGCACCGGAAAAGTCCGAATTACTTGTCTTGAGGAACCCTTATGAAAGTGTGTCGGAACAGATCGAGGTTTGGGTGAGCGGGAAACGGGTCTCTAAGCCCACGGAGATTCGTATCCTCGGCCAGCTCATTCGACAGGGCAGGGGCAACAAGTCGACTATCGATAAACTTGACACCATGACCACCCAGGTCTGTGGCATGCTTCGGAGGATAAGAAATCGTAGGAGGGGCATAAAAGAGAAAGAAGCAATGCAACTCGTTCAGGCCTTTATTATCTCCAGAATCACTTACGCCACACCGTACTTGGTCTTGAGTAAAGCGGAACGGCAAAAAATTGATGTTTTGATAAGAAGAGCATACAAAAGTGCGCTAGGGCTTCCCGAGAGGACAGCGACCGACAAATTACTAAAGTTAGGGGTCCACAACACGATAGATGAGCTTCACGAAGCACACCTCGTGGCTCAGCTAAAGAGGTTGGCGTCCACGAAAAACGGGGCGTGGCTCATGGACAAACTCGGGATGGCGGTTCCGGGAGGAACGCGTACGGGTACTGTCCCCGACCATGAGCTGTCAGCAGAAATACGGAAGAAAATAGTGGTGAGTCGTATCCCGAGGAATATGCAACCAGGAAAGGACGACGGCAGAAGAAAGGCTAGATCTGAGGCCCTGTCTAAGACATGGGACCACAAAGAGGGAACGCTATATGTTGACTGTGGCGGCCCAGTAAACGGAGTCGCCACAATCGCAGTGGCTAACGCCCAGGGTCGGGTATTAAGATTAGCTTCGGTCAGAGTAGAGTCTGCTGGGCAGGCTGAGGAAGCGGCGATTGCGTTGGCGGTCGTTTGCAACCCCAGGGCGACTGTCATCTCTGACTCCCAGAAAGCATGTGGAAATTTCGCTCGCGGGATGGTGTGCGCCGTCGCTGATAGAATCCTTAGTAAGACGGAAGTGCAGGGGGTGCATCTGATCTGGTCCCCTGGCCACACGGGCAACACTGGAAATGAGGCAGCAAATGCTGCGGCCCGAGGCTGTATTCTCCGGGACTCGTCCCAGTCGGGTGGTCAAGTGGACGCGGACCTCTCGTTTAACGAGGCACTCAAAACGAAGAAACTTGACAGGCGCGTATTCCCGAGCCCGTGCGGGGGGCTTGGGAAGGAAGAAGAATGGACCTGGAGAAGGCTCCAGACGGGCACTCTTGTGACCCCCGCCAAGTTGCACCAGTGGTACCCCGACCGGTACACTACGGGAGCCTGCCCCTTCTGTGGTGACCCCTGGGCGGACGTGCATCACGTTACTTGGAAGTGTAAGAAGATCCCTGGACTGGCTCCACTGGAGGAGCCTTCTACTCAAGAGTGGGAAGCGGGGCTGCAGAGTGACGTCATCGATGTGCAAAAGCTGCTGGTGACCCGCGCGCTGCATGCCCAAGCCGCAATTGGAGCCCTGGAATGAGGGCATACACCCACTCTCTATCCCTTTAACTCCCCCTTCCCTTCCTAATCTTTCCTGTTATGTCCAGTAAAAGTTTTCAACAACAACAGTCAATTTCACGCGCACTCGATGACATCAAGTGCGCGTGAAATTGTACTGGATATTTATACAACCGCGTTCGCAACCGCTTTGCGAACGCGAATCCGCTTCCAGTGAATGAGCGGTGAATGCTCGTCGAGCGCGCGCCTCCCGCGGTACCACTTCTTCTTCCTAACAATATATACATATGTGTGCGCGTGTGTGTGTGTGTGTGTTTGTGTATGTGTGTGTGTGTTGCGTATGTTGCGCATAGAGTAAAGTTATCATAGTACCGAGGATTATCTGAAATTCTGCTGAAAGTTCAAGCTGGAGCTGGAGCCCGAGGTTCAGGTTCGCGTCTCTGAACTATTCAACAAATCAAAATATAACGAAGATTTTTGGGACCGCAATCATAGCAGATGGTCAGATCGATCCACCCAAACTACAGGGGCTAAGCCAGCGATGCAACGTCAGCGCCATGAGTGATCTGCCGTTCCTTCCGTTCTACCAGAAAAACAATCCAGTCTACCAGCCTGGCGGTAACTGTTTCGCTAATTTTGCAATCAAGTTTCGCTAACACTGCAATCAAATTGGCTTAAATCACTTGGAAACGTCGTATCAAATATCAAGAATATAAATTGCCAGAAGTGCTGACGATGATTGTTGCTCGCGGGCTATGTAAGCAGTCGGAATTATTAGGGAGCCCTAGTATACTGTTTCCCAGCGAAAGCCGTAAAACGATCTATAAGAGCTTCCTAATACTTCCGATCGTGGGAAAAGTATAGAGTATCTCAAAGGCTGCAAACAACGCATTCACGGCGGCGATGACATCCTTATTCGACGAAGATTTCTCCGCACTGAGTCAGATATTCAAGTTTAGGAAGAGGAAGAAGTCGCAACGGGTGACGTCCCGAGATTAGGGTGGATGAGAAATCAGTTCGAAGCAAAATTCATTCTATTTTGCTTTGCGGTGATTCATCTGTGGGGCACACAGCGTTGTCTTGGCGAAATTGTAAACAAACCCTAATAGTTGCTGGTTTTTTTTGTTTTCTTTTTGTTCCGACGTTTAGTTTGTGGCGCCTCTTATTGTATTAATATTCTCGGTGCAGAGGGTAAGGATAATTCCTCTACTATTCTCTAAAACAGCGGCCAACACCGTTTCGCAGACACAACAGTCTTCGAATTCTTCGCGTACTTTCACCAACTGATTCCCATTGTTTCGACTGCTGCTTCAATTCAGGTGTGTGGTGGTGCATCCAAGTGTCGCCAAATTGTGCTCGCGCGAGCGTTTAGTCTAGCTTTACTTTACCTTTCTACCTTCTCCGAGGGTTCGCTCGTCTCCACGGCATGGCTTATGATTTCTATACCAAAGTCGGGAGGACCCAAATGGGAGCGAACGTGAACGCTGTAACAGTACACTTAGTTGGTAGAACACCGCGCCGGAGATGTTTTGTCTTGTGTATGTCTGCTTCTGGGATCTCTGATTCGCAGGTGATTTTTCTCCGCGTATAGCTTCTCTGTCTACGAATGTGCTTTGCCTTCTTTATAGTTGCTCTTGTGAGCTTCCTTCGGAATGTGTTCTGTCTTGTGTATGCGCTTGTTTTGGGGGTGTTCATACTTGCTTTGGGCTCTGAGCCTTTTGATTGCCTCCTAGAAAAACTTTTGTGATTGGTTGCCAAAGTGGCTCCAGAACGCTGCGAAACTCAATATAAGCAGCCGCCAAAGGTCCGCGAGGACTTGGGGCCTGCATACCAAGCTATGAACATCGCCCTGCCTCTGGAGACCATCCTGCACATCTAATCCCCTTCGGTTGTGGAGTCTTCCGCCCGCTGACTCGCAAACTTGGGACCCCTTATGGCTGTGCAGGAGTTCGGCTCGCCCGCCTTTGTGTGGATCCTTGTTTGTCGAGTTCGGCTGTGGTCGGGGCACCCGCTGAAGGTGTGATCGAGGAGGATACCAAGAAAGTTTCCTGAGGTTAGAAGTACTCCCCCAGATGTGTAATTTCTTAATAGTGTATTCTAAGACTTAACTTTACGTCAGTTGGAAAATCAACCTTTATTTTGACTAATCGAACGAAGAAGTGTAAAGACTCTAATTACTACGCGGCACAAGTTTCATCTACGGTCACGAATCGACGCAATGCGTCCCGTGGATGGCGATTAAACACCCCCGAACACCGCATTCAAATATCCTTTCGTGAGCGTTCGTCGTTCACATCAATAAGTTCGGCACAAACAGCGCACAAACACATGTACAATTTTTGGTGCAGTACATTGTTGAATTGTTCCTCACTTTCACTTAATATTTCTTTATAGACATACGACGGTTTGTTTCAACGATATCCGTCGTGGGGATGAAGACCGTCGAGGTGACGAAGACCATGCGTGAGGATGAAGACCGTCATGGGGACGAAGACCGTCGTGAAGACGAAGACCGTCGTGAAGTTCTCTCTTCTTCGGTGCACGTTGGCCATGCTTAGAGATATTTACACAGAAGTCTTCGAGGATGGTGCACAGTCACCATTAACGTAATCCAACTCGCCTTTGATTTGTACGGCCGTACACTTTTTTTACATAAAAATGTTTAATCGCTAAACACAACTGATTTTTTTCATTTTATGGCAGTTGACGTGCTCGCCTTAAACGTCTGTCGAACGTGGACAACGGTTCGCTCCTGGCTGAAATTTGACCTGAGCTGGTTTGAAGAGTGACATTTGCCAGCAGTGAATTCACCAGATTAATTGTGATGTCCTTTAATGGAAATATAACCAATCTCATGAAATGTTCCTCATGAATTCTATAATCGTTTCATCATCTCATAAATGCAGGGCCACGTTTTCTTCCCCATGAGAGGTGTAGGATGATAAGGAAGACGGCGTCGAACGTCATAAGCAACGCTCCACGCAAAAAAAAAGAAAACAATCTTTTTTTTTTTTTAAAGGGACATTTGGTCGGCAAGGGAAGATCCATTTCCATCCCCTGCCCGCTTCGATCTGGATGAGTATCGTACCGGCATGCTGTCACTATTCGCTACTGCGTGATGCACGTTGAAACTCCCAGGCTGGCAGTTGTACAGCGCTGGCAAAATTTTTCATCTCCAGCGGAGACATTGGGCGCCAACTGGGGCTAACCCTCGGCTGTTTAAACGAACACAATTGTTTCAGACAAATAAGCCGGTGAACGAACCCCTTCATTTTCGTAACGCTTCTCTTTCTGCGCACCCATGGACCCTGTCAAGCCAACACGACACACGTTTCGGGAGACCGGGAGGTTTTGAACTCGACCCCGGGAGCGAGCGGTGCACCGCGATTGTGTGATTCGGAGAACACGTGCGGACTCACCTGCTGCATCGCGCGTGATGTTCGACGCGGGCGTCCGGCAGGTCCTCCAGTCGGCGGGCCACAGCAGATTGCAGAGGAGCGCGGGCCCCGCGGGCACCGAGGGGCTCATCAGGGCTTCGATGGAGAAAGGCCCGAGGACCCGCTTGGGTGCATCCATCGCTCGCATCACACGGCCGTGTCGGGGAGCCGCCGGCGACGCTCTGCGGGGCCCGCGCCCACAGGGGCGCCGCCTCCGAGAGAAGGCACCCCGCTGGGACCGCCTTCCTGCCGGCACCGCCTCCGTCCATGAGCGGCCGAGCAACAGGGCATGCAGTCTCTCCTCTCGGCATCGGCCGAAGGAGCCGCCGGGGAGTTTTTGGGAGACTGGGCTGCCTTCTCGTGTTCGCGAGGCGCGAACACCTTCTCATCGCGTGGTGCTGTTGACAGGCAAACAAATCTGTCCCTCCCGCTTTTTTTTCTCTTTTTTTTCTCTTTTGCGTTTTTTTAGGGTGCGAGCGTTCTGATGTCTTCTGGTCCAACCGCGCAACTTGGAATTCAGGTGTCGCGTCGTTGTATACTTCACACGGGACACCGTCCGTGACGGACATGGAGGCACCCTAGGATAGCCCGACGACTGCAACGGCCTTCGACTGAACCGCCCTGGCGATGGAAGAGGGGTGGCCCGTGGACGCAAGGTGCAGTGATAGATTGCTCTTTGACCTATGGACTCCGCCACTCAACCACCACAGTTGCTGTGACGACGAACGGATACCTCTTCTCAGGTTTATACCTATACTTGAAGCATAGATAATACTGCGGGCTTGAGCTCGAACCCGCGAAAGCGTATAGGTAGGACCCAGCTAGATGACGCGTCCGGAAGAATCGCCTCGTGGCCCATGAGAAACCATGTACAGAATGTCAAAAACAATTTACGGGAGTTTTTTTATCCGCAATATTAAACTATACTCATCGCCGAACGCCCATTCGCCTCCCCAGTGTAGGGCTAACGGTCCGAACCACATGCCAAAGTTTCAGCACGAACCATTATCTAACTTATCTTGTTCAATGGTTGTGTTTTTCTCACATTTTCAATGGGAAAATGGCGGCCGACCGAGCTCTATGGCGCGACCTACCGGAAACGGGGGAAAATGGGCCTAATTGTCTCATTGCAATCCACACAAAATCAGATAAATTTGGAATAAAACAATGGTTAGCGCTGAAACTTGGGCATCTGGTTCGGACTGATAGTGCTACATCTGCAGGAGAGAATGAGTTTTTTGCGATGCATTGTTTATCATTGCAATGCAATAAAAAAAATCACTGTACATATTTCTTTATTTATAGCGGAGAGTGTGTGTGGGGGGGGGGGGGGCGTTGTATATGCAGAAGCATGTGTCCAGACTTATGAAAGAGGCCTATCGACGCAACGGCATGAAATGAAAGGAGTGGCTTGAGTAGTATACAAAGCATGTGCACGAAGAGAGTTCGTTCAACGAAAAGAGCAAGGGGCGCCGAGGCAGCAGGTAGCGCGGCGTACGTCGTACCCTCGCTGTAGTCACTGCCAGGACAAAAACGGGAGGGCGTGTCTGTCGAATGCCCGGCCTCGGGCACCAGCTCCTTGCCTTCCGCCGTGCTTCGGCTGCGCGTGCACGCTAGAGGCTCACGAAACGCCGAAGCGCTGTCGAAGGTAGAAAAACCTCGTGCTGGGGCAGGACAGCTAAAGGCCGGTCCACATACGCGGAGCGCTCGTTCAAAAATTGGGTTGTGCAGGACTTGGTCTGCCTCAACGGGCGACGAGTCTTCAGCTGTAGATGAGAAATTTAGCCAGTGCAGTACAAACCGCTAGCCTGGGGTCTTTAACGTGCATCACACAGTTGTGGCACACGACCGCATGCCGGTACGATGCTCATCCAGATCGAAACCGGCAGGGGTGGGGATTGAGCCCAGGATCCCTGGGTTCTGCAGCGCGAGCTTTCTCACAACGTGCTCCGAGCTGGTGTGCGCTAGCCCACTCGGCCACCGATCCCTTTTTTTTTTCCTTTTAAGCAAATTTATTGATCATTTGGAAGCTTTTTGAACAATTACAGACAGCCGACCTGTCGGCTGTTTTCCTTTAGACAATGAGCAGCCTGCCCGTTACATCATTATACGCTAACACTTCACATGCACCATTTCTGGAGTCGTCTTTCGATAAAGTCCCACTGCTCCTTGTCCTCTGGAAATCTTTTCGCCGCAACACTGAGAGTCCACCTCAACTTGGCCGCAAAATAACACCATGTTCGCTTGGCTTGAATGTCGCACTCGAGATACGCAGTTCGGGATCGCCAAATCGCGTGCAGTCCGAGCACCACTAATACACGCCGCACAGTTGGAGAGTGCTCCTCACTTTCAAGACACAACCATTTGAACACGTTCCAGTCAATTTCAAACTCTACAGTGAAGAGGCACTTCAGTTCCGCCCAAAAAAGGTAAGCGTTGCTACACTCCACAAACACGTGATGTAAGGTTTCCGTCGCCCCGCACAAAGCACAGTTTAGCGACCACGGCACAAAGAATCCTTTCTTATCAAGCCACACTTTCACAGGGAGCACTTCAATATGAAAACGAACAAAAAAATCTTTGCTGCTTGTAGGCACAGGCAGCTTTCTCAGCTGCTTGAAGACATCGGATGAGTTGGGAGCGTTGACACACTGTCGGTATAACAGCACTGGTAAAACTGCTGAGACGGTGTCCCAGTATAGTGTCTTCCGTTTCACCGTCAAAAGGTACTCCCAAGAGAAGTGGACCAAGAAGAACCTGATTGAGTCGGCAACTTCCTTGTAATAGCTGAGATGCCTCGACGTGGTCGTCCGAGTCGTGGTGCTCACCATCCATTGTTGCAGGTTTCCATATCCTAAGCAGTGGAATGTGGTCGTGAAGATTGGATCTCTTTGATCTCTAAAGAATAGAAAACGCTGCACATAAAGTTTGAGGGTCACATTCACGAGCCCGAAGCCACCGCTTTCCAGACTCCAAAACAGGTTGCTCCTTCGCATCTTTTCCATTCGCGATTGCCAAATGAACGTGGCCCAATGCCTGTGGATGGCGTTCACTGTGCCTGCGCCGCAACAAACTACTTGCGCCACATACAGGATCGCAGGGTATGACACTGCGTTGCAGACATAGCTTCTGGAGAACATTGACAAGCGTCTTGCTGTCCAAGAAGAAAGTTTTGCTGGGATGGTCGCCAATTTCTGTTTCCATTGTTGTGACGTGGGTGCTGACAGATTCATAGGCACGCCGAGGTACTTCTCCACGCCTGTGGACCACTTAACGCCCATGAACTCCGATGGCTTTGTGGCCCACTCTCCGAGCCAGCTCCCTTTTGACTTGCTCTTATTGATTCTTGCCCCGGAACACCGACCGTAGTTTTCGAGTTCATCCAAGACTGTTTCGATCTGTCGCTTTGAAGAGCATACAAAGGAAACATCATCTGCGTACGCCAGGAGTTTCACAGATGCTCCTTCCAGCTTGAGACCGGAGATCGACTGGTTGCGCTGCACCTTGAGGCATAATGGCTCCAGCTGTAGAGCGAACAAAATTGGTGACATGGGGCAGCCTTGTCGGACAGAACGCTGAACCGAAACTGGCTTTCCTTTCTTTCCATTTATTATAAGCCGCGTGGTGATGCTTTTGTAGCACAGTGCTATCGAATCTCTCATCACATCGCCCACCCCACATCGTTCCAAGACCTTCATGAGAAACTCGTGGGACACTCGATCAAACGCTTGACTGAGATCTGTCTGCAGCACCGCTAATGGTTGATGACCTTCGGCTGTCGCTTCACAGGCAAAACGCATGACGTGAAGGTTGCGATAAATGGAGCGTCCTTTCAGTCCGTAGGTTTGGTGCTCTCCGATGACGCTTTTCAGTCCAATGTCCAAACGCCGTGCCAATATTTTCGCCATTATCTTGTAGTCTGTGCTTAACAGACTTATAGGACGGAAGTTTGTTACTTCGGGAATTTTGCCGTAGGTTTGTGCTTTCGGAATCAAAACAGTGAAGCTCTCTTTCATCGATGGTGGAAGTAGCTGTCTTTCTTTGATGTCACGGAAACACTGTCAGCAGAATGGGGCAGAGGAGGATTATAAACATCTTATAAAACTCGGAGCCTATTCCGTCCGGGCCCGGGGCCTTGTTTGCTGGCAGATTCTTGATTGCCCAGTTGACTTCTGCTGCACTGATCGGTTGATCCATGCGGTCCTTATGCTCCTCTGACACTTGCGGCAGATCTTTGAGAAAACTATCGGTGACGTCGTTATCGATGTCTTCTCTTCGAAACAACTCACTGTAGACGGCTGCAAACGTTTCTTCAACTTCTGTTTGCCCTTCCGCTATGGCATCACCTTTTCTTACTTTCAGGATCGTATTCCGTTCTCCTCTTGTTCTTTCTAACGTTGCGAAAATTTTTGTCGGCACCTCTTCTTCGTTTAACATCCGGGTGCGGCTTCGAACTGCAGCACCATTTAGCTTTTCTTCTAGTAACTTGAGAAGTTGTGTTTTGCATTCTTTTATGTCTTCCAGAAAAACTCCAGGGCTTTGTTCTTCCTCGACAATTAGTGTCTTGAGGGACTGTACCAACGCTCTCTTCTCTCGCGTGTGCTCGAGCTGTCGTTTCTGCGAAAAGTCGGTAGCGAGTTCCTTCAGTTCCATTTTGAAGTTCTCCCACACGCAGGCATCTAGCGGAGTTTCATTGCTAAGCACCTCAATCTTTTCTTTCACGATCGAAGCAAATTCTTCGTCTTGTAAAATGCTCATGTTCATTTTCCAGCTTCCATCACGTGCCTTGCTGCGAGTTCTTTCTCCAGGTTTGAGAGAAAAGGAAACGAGAGCATGATCAGAGAACGAGACTGCCTCAGCCATGTACTCCTCCACTTGGGTCAACATTTCGCTTGACAAGTAAAATCTGTCAAGGCGGGCGTGAGATGTTCCCTGCCAATGCGTGAAACGAGGAGAAAAGTCCTTCAGCGGGCTTGTGACGTCGACAAGGTCAAACTGCTCTAACACGCTTTTCAGCTTAGTAGCACTCGAATCGCTTGTCGTAGCGTGATTAGAGCGGTCACGGTTAGATAACACGCAGTTGAAGTCCCCGCCTAGAATGACCTTTCCAGGCGTGTCCAAGATTTGTATCAAAGACTTGAAAAACAGAAGGCGGTCAGAAGCATCATTAGGTGCATAAACCGATACGAGACGCACTAGTTCATTTTTAACGAGGCAGTCAACTCTGCTGACGCGACCGTCTGCGCTGAGCTCACAATCAACAACGGAAAAACACTTTTTCTTTTTGACAAGCACCGCCGTTCCTCCAGACGCGTTGCCAAGAGTCAATGTGTGGAAGCACCAAAACACGTGCCCAAAGTACTGCACGAAGTCTTTTGCCTGCTCATGCGTGGAAATTCTTGTCTCCTGAATGAAAGCAATATCTATGCGTTTTTCTAGCAGCAGACTGAGTAACCATTGCTTACGTTTCCTTGCAACAGTACTAATAGCGTTAAAGGTTGCAATATTCAATGAATTAGACTTTTTAACCATTCAATAAAGTGTTGGAGTTGGGGTGGCTTACACGTTTGGCAGAGCGTCGTCAATCTTCGAAAGCCATTTCCTCAAGTGCTGAAGCACCCCCTCTGTCAACCGTGGTTGGCCTTGAGGTTCGGTGCCTTTCTTCCAACGCTTGCGGGTCACAAGAGTAAATCGTTGATCAGCCGCAGTCATACGCTCTGTAGTTTTTTCCGTTGATAACTCCCCCTTCCTTTTGACTGGCGCTTCCGCTCCGGTCACTTCTTGATCCGGGTTACCATCAGCCTCGCTGGCCTTTCTGTTCTCCTCCCCTTCCTTCCGACCAGTTGCGCCTTGACTTGTCCTTCTTGCGAGTTTTCTCCCGTCTTCGGCGACAGCGTCTCTGTCACCATGACTTCTGTGACGCTGCTTGCTGGTGGTGCTGAATTCGCTGCTCCGACGACGTCAGATGACGATTCAGACGCCTTCCCCGTCGAAGTCCCGGCAATGGTCTCCTCCATTTCATCTTGGTCCATCAAGTTATCGACGTCCTGTGGTTCGGTTGGAGGCCTCGTTTTTGCCGCGTACGTCTGGATGCAGTTGTCCTCCTCATGTCCGTAAGTGCGGCACGTTCTGCACCACGGGGTGCGACACTGCTTGCGCATGTGTCCTACCTTCTTGCACCGTAAGCACTGAGGTGGGCGGCCTGGAATGGACACCAGCGCTGGCATTCCGAGGATGTTGATTTGATGCGGGATAGCGTCCACTGTGATACCTTTCTTGAGTACCATTGTGACTGTTCGCGTTGTTGTCTCCACATTCTCAAAGCCTGGTTGCCTCCACTTCTCGCGCACGATTGATTTCACTTTCCCGTGCGACTCGAATGTTTTTGCACAGCTTCGTCGGGAACGCAGACGGGAACCCAGTGAACTTTGAATGATTTCTCACTCACATTCGGATCGATGACCAGGCAGGTCTTGCCCTTGACGTTGAGCACTGCCGCATGTAGCAGCTTCTCCTTCGCTGCCGCGTTGTGCAGGGTGAGCATCCAAACGTGGTTGTACTGGAAGGCACCGAAGCCGGCCACGTCATTCATGTCAACGACGCCCTTCAGAACGTCGCGAAAGTCGTCGATGCGATACGGTCTTGCTGATGGGTCACCGTGTAGAAAGACTGAATTAAAAGAATATCGACCTGTTGGCAGCGTAGGCAGGATAATACGGTAGTCCTGGGGAGCCAAAGTTTCCGAAATACCTGTTGATACCCGGCTAGGGTTAGCCGTAGAACGCGCTCCGCTGGAGCTCATGATTCCCTGACCGTTCGCCTCGGCGTTCGAAAAAAGAATCCCTCGGCCACCGATCCCCCTTGTTAGCGCTTCATGAGCGCTGGAAGCAGCGCTCATGCATGTGGAACCGACGTGCGCGTGGCGTAGCGCTCGGTTAGCGCTTCAGAAGCGCTCCAGTAGGCCCTCAGTTAGCGCTTCAGAAGCGCTTCAGTAGGCCCTCAGTTAGCGCTTCAGAAGCGCTTCAGTAGGCCCTCAGTTAACGCTTCAGAAGCGCTTCCGGTAGGCGCTCGGTTAGCGCTTAAAGGTCGGTTCTCACATGTAGCGAAGCGCTAATGCAGCGCTCCTCACGTGCCGTCAGCTACTTATCGTCTGCCATGAGCAACAGTTTTGACGGTGAGATACAAAGCTGGTGAACGCTCCCGTCAGCACGCGCTTAGCGCGAGTAAGCGCTACGCTTGTAGCGCTCCGCTTCATGTGTGAACAGGCCTTTAAGGAGCGGTTGCAACGATACTCAATTGGAATGTTTTTCTCTTTACACGAGCTTACTGGCACACCTGGGACTCAAGGATACTCACACGCAACGCCACTGGCCAAGAAACTCCTTTGTTGCGGTGTAATTTCAAGGACAAAATCGATCATTTTCATTCAATCTCTCCTTTGCAAAATTTGATGACGTAACGTGGGGATCGCAGTACACCCATATGACGATATTTGAATGCGGTTCATAGATTGGACCCGAGCATTGCGTGGGCACTCGATTTGGGCTCGTGATAATTACTAGCTCGAGAAGCATTCGGGTAGTGGCCCGTGTCCAATCGCTGCAACGACGACAATAGCCGAGCCATAACAATGCCTGGAACTCAGCGCGTGTCCTGTGCTTTGCCAACCCCAGCGCGTGGCTATGAGCAACATTGGCGGCATATAATCCGCTCCAGATCACGTGGCCGCTTGTTCTGGCTGCGAGTTGAGGGTGAACGCTGCTCGTTTTTCTTAAGTTTTTTCTGGGACTTCTATTGCGTGGGGTGAAAAACGAACGCGTGTTTCATAGGTCATTAACGTCAGGGATCCGTTTTAAGCGGTATTTGCGGAAAGTACAAAAATTGTTGCATCGCCCAATGTGAGCGCTCTCACTATCCTTGTGCCGTGCTTGCTGCTGCGGAACAGCGCGTGCACGCCGATTCCGTTGATGTTTTTCCTTTGGCATTGAAAGAAGAGTAAGTAAAAGAGCCGCTCTCCAAGCAAAGGGTAGGGCAGATGATGCAGTGTCGTGGACTCTGAGCGACTAATTGTGTGGGTATGACCTCATCGCTTTCTATTCGATATGCGTGACCCTCGTTTCAAAGAGACGAAGTTAGAACATAACCACCTTCAAAAGAGCTCTGTGTCTCGGTCCCTCAGCCTGAGAACAAGGTTCGCCGGATACCCGTCGGTATCTCGGGGGCGCAAGATTTCGCGCACCCAGAAGGCTCTTCTGGGCGTTAAGTCGTCCACACACATATGCACTAATTGCGTATGTAAGAGCATTTGTCGCTTTTCTATTTCAGCGTCCCACATGTCCGCCATGGCACTGTTGATGCACACCCAACCACAGGAACCGGAACCGCGATGCACGTGCTAATCCGCACCAATAACCGCCATACAAGAAGCGCTAACAAGGCGCTACGCAAGCACTAACAAGGCGCTACTAAAGCGCTAGCAAGGCGCTGCAAAAGCGCTTATCGCGTACTATATCAGAACTAAGTCACGTGCTATGAAGCGCCATGAGCGCTCTTTGGAGCGCTCACGTAGCGCTAACTCAGCGCTCCGCTGTATGTGTGAACAGGCCTCAACACTCCTCTCGGCCTTTCTCATCTCGTCGGTGCCTTGTTGCTGACAGCTGCCTTGTAGTGACTTTGCCTGGGAATCCGCTGCACGAACGCCTTCTCTCGTGTGACGCGTCACCGACTGCCGCGGAGTGTGCCACGCGCCATAAAACCCGCGGCGTTTTCGCCACCCACGCAGCTTCATCTCGGATCCTCTGTAGCGCTTTTTGGACTCTCACGGCGACTAGGGAGAAGGAAGTGACGCAGGTGTGAATGAACTTATCTTAGCAACACCACCCATCACGGAAACTCGCCTTCTGACGCCGTGACGACATCGCAGAAATTCGTCATCAGCGACTCCACCAATCAACATCCAAAGAGCGTTGTTGACGTCATTTCCTTCCCCTGGTCGCCCTGGGAGTCCAAAAAGCGCTACATAGGGCCCCTGGATGCGATGCACAGCTTCGGCTCTGGGAAACTTTCATCCCCTAACATGTACGTGACCCATGTTTCGACATTCGATGGCGAGACGAACACACCGGGTTGTATGGTGGCCAATTATGGCCCGGCACTGACGACAAAAAGCGACGCCAAGCCCATCTCTATAGCTCAGGTTGGTTGATTAAACTTCAAGTGTCACTTCCTTCCGAAGCAGCGGTCTGTGTACGGTTGCGTGCCCGTGCGACCTGTCTTCGTATAAATAGCTGTGTTTCTACCGTTTAAAGCGCTCGTACTTTTTTCGGCTTCTCGGGTCTTTTTGGTAATGTCGGTAGAAGTATTTGTATATCTCCTCGGATAATGTGTCTGAAGAACTACGGTTAAACAGTTCCCAAAAGTTCTCTTCTGGAGCAAAAGATCCACGACCGCACATTTGCTCTCCCGAAGCGAGGGTGAAAGTACAAAGGCAAGTGCACACAGAAAACAAATTTTGACTCAAGACACAAAGCACGTCTCTTGAAACCGCTTGAAGAAAAATAAAAAGTGTGTACCAGAAGTCCAGAAGCTGCAGGAACAACCGGATCCAACATATTGGAAACACCCACAGGCAAGGTGATAAGCAACCGATTCCATTTGACCCCGATGACAACATCGCAAAGAATACTCAAACAGCTGAAAAAAAAATTTCGAGAGCAAAGAATCGCCTTGCCAATGAACATCACCTTTCGAACTTCCAACCTCAAGAGATGGGCGAGATAGAAACAGCGTCTCAGCCGAGACTGTGTGAAAGAACAGCACTGCCCAAGCCAGTGCGCGAGCTGAGCGGGACTCAAACCGCGTCTCAAGACGCTCGCGCGCCACTGCCTTTGCAATATGCCACCAACAAGGGGGATCAACTGGCCGTGGCAATGCTTGCTTTCACACAGTCTCAGCTAAGACACTGCTCTAGCGAGCCGGCCCAGAGACCACTGCCAGTCGATAGCAAGCGAAAACTCATTGCGCCTCCGACCGGTGGAACCGCGAGAGTGATATTGCCGCGGGCGCAGCTGACCAAGTAGGCAGCGCGCCCATGGCATAACGGTTATCGCGCTTGTCATCCACGCATAAGGCCAGGGTTCGATTCCTGGCCGCGCCTACACATTTTGTTGACGCTGTGATGTGATGTTCTAGTAAATTCGAGAGCCGCCTTGTCAATTCGAGGTTAGAATGTTCTACGAACCGAACCTTCTACGCCGAATGTTCGGGAAGCCACGCGTGTACAAATGGGCTCCGCCTGGCACGCCGAGTCAGTTTCGCCTCAGCGTTCGATCCTGCTGCTCCGCCGCTTTCGACGCCCGCGACGCTCTGTTATTATCTTCTGTTTCCTTTTTACTTTTGGGCACAAGTTCGCCCCATTAAACGTTTAGTTTCTTTTGTTATCACCGCCTCATCAGTTGTCATTCGTGACAATATCTCGAATGCGCTTGGCTCGTTATTCATACAGCCCGGACTACAATGAGGTTATAATGGGCAGGAGTACTGATCTCTATTGTAGTAGGCTGTATGGCGGATTAGGGAGCCCGTCGGTGTCGCCACCAGTGGCCATTGCTGACACCAGGCAATACACGCGAGTCTATGGGAGAAATCAACGCACAAAAGTAAGAATATTGAAGCATGTACGCTGTGCTCGGAGGCAGAGCATTTTATGGTGTGCTGCGATCCTTATTATCGGGTGTTTGCAGATCGAATCGGTATTTGTCAAACGTTCGAACGCCGATTTAAAAAATCAGACGTACCGGAGCACCGACGGCTGAGCTGGCAAACTTGTGTTAGCTTGCTCGACCGCTCGGTGACAGCGGGACAGCCACATCGAGAGCAGCAACAAGAGGCAGCGAAAAAAGCCAGCATGGCCGCTGCAATGCCATTACGCTTTGTTTGGTACATAGCCTTTATTAAACCAGCCTTAGTTCTTGAAATCGTGTTTTATTCGCGATTGACCGACTACGACGACCTACCAGTCGCGTCTCTCGCTAACATGGCGCAGTCGCACCAACCCAACCTGCATCACGGACCCCAACAGCCACGACGAGATTCGAAACGAGATGAAGGAAATGAAAACGCAACTTCAGACGATTCTTCACGCCCTGAACATCGGCAGTGACCACGATTCCGGTCAGTCGAGTGAAGGAGGAAACGATCATCGCCGGCCCGAAGAGTCGGCCCGACCTGTTCTTGCCCGGGCCACGTCAAGCGCCAACGAAAACGAGACACGACCCGTCGAGTCGAACGACATCTCTCGGCATCATCGGTGAAACACAACGACAGCTCGCCCAAGCCCTGAACCAAAACTCACGACCTCTCCAAGTGCCCTCGTCGGGCGACACAGCAGCAGCGATACACACATTCGAAGGTAACCAGCGAGAAAGCCTGAAAGACTGGCTCGAGGAGATCGATCGAGTCACGTCACTTGCTAACTGGACGCAGTGTCTCACTATGCTCAACGCGATCACTCGCCTTCGAGGAGCCGCCCGCGACTGGCACAAATCATACGGCAACCACATCCACGACTGGGACGTCTGGAAACATGTTATCGCCGAGACGCTTCAAGCGAAAGATGTCGCTTCAAGATATTCTTCGACTTCCAGAACGAACGCAAGCTCAAACCAGGCGAGACTCTCGTACAGTATATGTACGCGAAAAATGCTATGCTCGAGAAAGCACCGCACAAACTTAGCCCCGAGGAACAGATCTTTTCGATCTTCAGTGGAATCCAAGATGACTAATGGGCAACGCCTCTGGCCACTCAAAACTGCACTTCAGTATACTCGAGCTAATTCACCGTGCGGCGAATCTTCACAGTCGACGAACACTTGATAGTCAGCCCCCTGCGAACCCTACGCTTCCGCGCGCATTCAAGCCGAGTACACGGCATCAGCCAAATCAGTTCGGTACGCACAAATCACCCACACTGCGACCGCCTTCTGACAACAGATCAGAGGAGCGGAAATGCTTCAACTGCTCATGTTTTGGACACATATCACGAGACTGCCCGCAATCCAAGAGCCAGGCAACCCTTCGAGCCGAAGAGAGACGAAGCAGGAAACAATACGAGCCCCACGGACAGCCCGAGAGAAACGTTCACTGCTTTCTACGGACACGCAAGAACACTCTTCCGATCGCGACGGCCTACACAGAAGGAGGCAACCCACTTCGAGGATGCATCGACACCGGTGCATATGTGTCAATTCTAGACCCCAAAGTTCTGCCTCAAGACCTCGAGAAAACAGCCTGCAGTGGCCACGAACTGGTTACAGTGTGTATAGGCAGGTCGAGCCTCAGTGGACAACATTATTGTCGATTGACGTTGGCAATCAGACTCCCCGAAGTGCTCATTCTTCCACTTCTACGTACAATGGACATACTTCTAAGATTGGGCTGGCGAAAACTCGCTAATGTTGATGTGACGTTTCATGTGTCAAATGACGTAACCCTAGTGAAGCTTCCCGACGAGGTGAAGCAATGTGACGATATACCTACGTGGCCCGACAGCCTACTCAAAGAACGGGAGAAGCTCTGATTTCTACCTTCGCAATAGAACACCCACGACACATCGACAAGGACGTTGCGATGTTTGTCTCACTTGAACCGTCGACCAAACACCCGGACGCTGAGCTGAAAGAAAAATATCAAGGCAGCAGTCGAGCTTATGACGCCGGACGCACCTCCAGAGGAGTGCGAACGACTGCACAAAACACTGACGACACATCACGTAGCCTTCGCTACAAGGGAATACCTTCTCGGAACTTGTTTACACGCTCAACATTCAATCGAGCTACGAGACTCAATTGCTGTAGCTTCACGCTCGTATCGGTGCTCTTATGCAGATTGTGAATTCATCCGAGAGACAGTCAACGACTACCTGAAACGAGGGTTTATCAGACCTTCTGAAAATGAGTACGCAGCACCAACGCTTGTCATAGACCAGCCGAATCATTCGACTCCACCGAGGAGAATGGTTCATGACTATCGAAAACTCAACGCCAAGACTTATCCGATGCCACTAATGGAGGATGCTCTCGACGAGATCATGAGAGATCGCTCACGCTCTTTCTCAGCGATAGATGTTAAGACCGCCTTCCTCACAATTGGTGTCAAACCAGAAGACGCCCACAAGACAGCCTTCGTGACGCCTGACGGGAGGTACGAATACCTGAGTATGAATTTCGGCTTCAGCAAACACCACAGTCCATGCAAACGGTCATGCACAAGACTTTCGAGGGCCTTCCACGTACGACTACATACATCGATGGCATAGCTCAGGGGGCGAGGTCCATCACAAAGGCTCTCGAACTCTTGGACGAGGCACTCCGTGGTGTTGTTCTCAACGGACTGAGGAGGGACATAACAAAGTGCCAATTCATTTGCAACCAGGTGTCCTTCTTTGTCTACATTATCACCCACGAAGGCAGAGTTCCTGACCCAAAACGAGTGGCAGACATTGACAAGTTTCAACCGACAAGAAATGCAAAACACCTCTATTCTTTTCTGCAGTTTGCCAACCACTTCACAGGGTTCACAGAGAACTTCTCAGCGAAGACGCTACCCCTGCGTAAATTTCTCGCCAAGAACAGCGAGTTTTCTTGGACAGAAAAACACCAGAAGATCACGGACGACTTAAGGGACACTGACAGGGTATCTATGCTCGCCGAGGTTTTTAGTTGTACGTGACATATGAAAGCCCAACTACCGAGAACAGAATTTGCGGCTCGAAATTCGGTTTCTTTCCGCCCGAAAACCGCCGATCGAGAACTGGCCGGTTCGAGTCGCGCTTACTCTATTTTCTGTGGTCAATGGCCGTTTTTTAAGGTTTAGACACGACCACCAAATTTAATCAAAGTCGTGGGTCATTGAAGGCACACAGTCAATACTAAAAATAGAAAAAAAATATGAAACCCATTTTTTTGTGGCTTCCAAAAAGCTGCATATACGTTGATTGAAAAAAAAGAAAAGGTTGTACAGACAACCGGAAGCATTCTATGCGTTCACTGCATAATTCTCAACATGGCGTCGTTTCGCGTTTCGTGGGACTCGCGAGTGGCAGCGGACGACGGGCGTGGGACCTCTGCTTCTGAACTGTCGTTCACGGTACCGGCGAATTCTGTCTTCCTTCGAAAGAGAAAATTTGGACCGATCAAAAGAATTGATTTTCATCCCGTACGACACGCCCGACCAGGAGCCGATTGCACGGAGACGTCGCCGAACCGTCGTCTCTTTTCGTGGCTGAAGTCATCGCTCGCTCAAACGTCAAGCACGAAGTGCGTACTTCAAGTTGAATACGCACGCGTACGGTGCGAATGTGAATCTTTACTGGGTGCGAATGTGGCCAATGCGTGGTGCTGCCCGACTTCAAGCCAGGGGTGCGCGTACTGGAGGGAAATCAACCGCAAACTTTCCGACATACGGTCGACCGGCTGCATTACTACGGACGAAAGGATTACTTTAGTAGCCCAGTGGAAAGACGTCCGCTTCACACGCAGCGGGCGCGGGTTCAATTCCTAGTGTGGGCGTACCATTTTTAAACATTTTGCGATGTTTACTTTTTTTTTTTACAATTATCACTGAAAGAAAACAATTGTTGTGGACGATGCGTCGCTGAAATAAATGGTATGGGATTCCATTTTTGATACCTCTGTCGCACAATGCCACTTTCAGATGCAGGACATGTGAGGCAGGTCTTCACGCAACATCTCGGGAGCATTCTTTTCGGAGCCGATCACGGGAATGCACCACGGGCACTCACTACTAATTGCCAACACTTAAATGTACAAAACAACTCATCTTGAAGTACATAACAGCGAGCGGAACAAACATAACTGCAAAGGAATCGCACGGCAAACGGATCCCGCAACGCATTTCGTCTGCTGCGCGCGGAAGAGAAAAAAATCGCACGGTCAGGTGTAGCCACGTGACTTACGCCACTCACTCTCTCCTCTCCACTTCTCCGTGCGGTGCGGGGGTTTCGGTTTCGAGCAGTTGCGTTTTTTGGCTTTATTAAAAAGATACACGACTCTGTAGCAAAATATTAATTGTGTAGTATTCCGACACCATAATAAATCTTGGGTTGCCAAATGCATGGTAGCGCTTATTAGACGAGGACAACAGAAAGGAAGACAAGACAAACACGAGCGCTGACTGCAACTATTTAATGAACATGAAAATGTGGCATATATACACACTTCGATCCTTTCAATCAGCCAACCCCAGGCCTTGCCGCCGCTCGTCATGAACTGCACCTCCTTATCGAAAAGGTCGATAGATGCAACGCTGACACACCCCACACCTGCCCTTTTTATCTCATCCGCTTCGATAATTTCTCTCACAGTTCTATTTTTATGTTTAGCTAGTACTGAGCATGAGTCGAACAATGGTTTGCAGCCACAGTCATGGCAATGCATTGAAAGGTGCCCATCCCGATAGTTTTTAACGTTAAGACTGTGTTCTCGGAGCCTGTCATTCAGGCATCTCCCAGTCTGATCTACATATTTCTTACCGGGAGATGCCTGAACGACAGGCTCCGAGAACACAGTCTTAACGTTAAAAACTATCGGGATGGGCACCTTTCAATGCATTGCCCATGACTGTGGTTGCAAACCATTGTTCGACTCATGCTCAGTACTAGCTAAACCTAAAATAGAACTGTGAGAAATTATCGAAGCGTATAAATAAAAAGGGCAGGTGTGAGCTGTGTCAGCCTTGCATCTGTCGACCTTTTCGATGGGAAGGTGCAGTTCATGCGAGCGGCGAAGCCTGGAATTGCTGATTGACAGGATCGAAGTGTGTATATATGCCACATTTCCGTGTTCATTAAATAGTTGCAGTCAGCGCTCGTGTTTGTCTTGTCTTCTCTGTTGTCCTCTCTAATAAGTGCTACCATGCCTTTGGCAACCCAGACCAATACCAACTAGCCCAGCACTCAGCATCCATAATAAATCGGCAGGCAGAAAATGAAAAAAATTTTGGGAAGGTGTCAGTGTCCCTTTAAAGCACGCTTTGAAGAACCCACCCCTTCTCGCCAACTTTCGCAGTGACTCTCCTTCAACAGTACACACGAATGCCAGCCAGTACGGACTGGGTGCCATACTCAGACACAAGACGCCGAAGAATGTGTGGTTGAATATGCGACCCGCGCATTGAATGCACACGGCAGCCAGTTCCACTCGAATCTGCTGGAATGCATGGTTCCTCCCTGGGCTGTCACCAAGAAGTTTGCCATCTACCTCAAGGGTGGTCCGCAGTTCACGGTGCTGACGGACAACCTCAGCCTACTTATCTCGCCCAAAGGCATCAACGAACCGCCGATTTGCACGATGGACCATCGAATTGACAGATCACGACTTGAAGATCTGTCATCGTCCAGGCAAACTCAACAAAGCGGATGCCCTTTCCCGGCTGGACGGTCCGGACCGAGAGCCGGAGTCTTGCCAATTCAAGGCGACGGCGAGTAGGCACGCCACTTGCTTGGCGGTACTGTCAGCTAACAATTGCCTACGGGAATATCAAACGACGGACCCAGACTGCCAACGCCTACGACTACCAGCAAACGACGACAGTACAGAGTTCATACTGAAAGACGAGATTCTGGTTAAGACCAACGCAGACGGAAGTAGTCCCAAGGTAGTGGTACAAGCTGTGTTGCGGGACATATTGCTACAAATATGCCACGGCTCAACAGGGCATATGGACGCGCAATGCACTTTGGACCTGATTCAGAGAAGGTACTGGTGGCCCAACATGTCACGTCACGTGAGGGACTACGTCCGGTTCTGCCACACTTGCCGGAGAATCCACAGAAGGACCACAATCCAGGAGGGATCGTTGCAACCGAGGGCCATCCCCGAGGAACCTAACACGGTCGTATCACTTCATCACTTTGGTTCCTTGGAAGAGTGTGATGGCTACCAGGATGTGCTTGTGTGCGTCGATCATGCCACACGATATGTGGATTAGCCGCAGTCACCTCAACATCAAAAACGTTCTACCTGGACTTTTTAATGAATCCATGGATACCAAGATTCGGTGTCCCCAAGACCATCGTGACCGATAAAGCAAAGGGCTTCGTCAACAAGACGACAGCAGCTGTGCATCGACGTCTTGGAAAAGCACACGTGACAACTCCGCCGTACTGGCGTCAGGCCAATGGTCTGGTGGAATGGATGGTAGGAATCCTAAAGAACGTACTCCAAAAATCATCGGGTCTCACTCGGATTGGAATAAGAGACTTCCGGAAGCAGTATTCGCCATCGATGTATCCAAGCTTAAATCGACACAACATAATCCGTTTGACCTCATGCACGGATATGTTCCACGTCTACCTGGTCAGCTTGTTCTGTCTGACGTTGATGAGGAGCTAAGTGAATCATCAAGGCTCTCTGAACTTGCCAGGAACCGAGACCGAGCAAGACAAAACTTAGAGGAAAGCCAAGCGAATGCCAAACGACTTTACGACGGCAAACACAAGGCTCCAAACTTCCGAATCGGTGACACTGTATACTGCACAATGGACCATCGATCAACAACACTGGATCCAAATTTCGACGGACCTTACGAAGTAACAGAGCTTCTAGGCGAGAATACTGTTAAAATCAAGCGCGCTCCTTGGAGTCACCACCGACTGAAAGAGCGGGTGATTTACGTAGAACAGCTGCGGCGACGTGCCACACGCGACACCGATGTCCCTGAGTTGGGCGATTCAATCATCGCCCAGATGCTTCGACAGGGTGCAGACCCTGAGGACGACAACCGCAGCGACGGTCTCAGTACCGAAGAAGAGCCACAAATCCCTGAAGAAAATTCCGAAGATGCATGCACAGATCTGGAGAACCCCGAAGAACCCGATAGAGATCTAGAGATCACAGCTGAAACGTTCGAAGACTTGGAACCTTTGAGTGATCTAGGGTCACTCTTCTCTAGGACTAGCCGAATGCCAGTCCGTTATACGGACTACGAGATATGATCTGAGGATCAGATCATATTTGTTTGGGGCGTGTTAGCTTGCTCGAGCGCTCGGTGACAGAGGGACAGCTACATCGAGAGCAGCGGCAAGAGGCGGCGGGAAGCCAGCTTGGCCGCTCGAACGCCATTACATTTTGTTTGGTGCAAGCCTTTTTTCAACCAGTTTTATTTCTTAAAATCGTATTTTATTCGCGGTTGACCGACTACGATGACCTGCCAGTCGCGTCTCTCGCTAACAGATGAATCGTCGTGGTGTCGTTTTCGTTCGCTAAAACGTCGTTCGATCGAGTAGACGCCTCCCGCTTTCATTTATAGAAAGAATGCTCGGCGTCGTTTGCTTGCCAGGCCGGTTGCCGCCCCACGGGGGAAGCGGAGACTATAGGATAAAAACTGCGCGCTCGCTTAGTGCCTACGTTGACGTTGCTCTCTTATAACGTTTGGAGTCCAGAAAGGCAGCCGCTTCCGAATGCGGCCATTGGCGGCAGTATCTGCGCGCTTCCGTTCACTTTCCAAATTAGATAACAAAAATGCGAAAAGTAATAGATGAAATGTATAGTTTTCACATGATGTCAGTCTGGTCGCCATGCCCAGGTACTAAGGGTCCAATTAATACACCAGAAAGTATGTTGCCTCGCGCTTCCGCAAGCATTGCAAATCGTGCTATACGTGCTGTTGAAGGTTGGCCACACGTGCAAGGGACGCAATTTTTAGGTACCGAGTTACGTCAGTCGGCGAAGCTATGTATTTTAGAACCTCCCCGAAAATTGTATGAACTGGTGTAACACCAATGGATCAGCTTTGTATCTGCAATTATAACTTGGCCCTCAAAAGCGTCAACGAAAATAAAAGCGACAGGTCCAAGATGTATTGTTATTTTTATGTCATATTTGTTTAATTAATTATTGAAGGCTATGGAGGGTCAGTTGTGCGGGAACACCTGCTTGTGTGGGCCTTCGCCTTTCCGCAAAACTCGCACGGCCTGCGCACTCATTTTTCCTTTTCTGTTACGTGTAATGAAGTCGATATAATGGTGACAGTTATTCAGTCTACTGTCCGCCAAGCCAAATTTAGTATATGCATGAAGACAAACGTCTATGTATATATATAGAGAAATAAATTTGGCTTGCCGTTAACAATATATTCAAAGAGTCTGTCATTGCATCAACTTAATCTTCGCTTAAAACGTCTCCCGGCTCATTCATCACTACGAGTTAACCTATATATGTATATACAGGCTGTTTTCTTTTCAGCTTAACAGAATAATTGTTAAAAAAAGGAGATAATAGATATGTGGATGCCGTTTTCACTGAATATTTGTTGGGCTCGACGCACATCAGATGAGGGGATAAACGTCACAGTATGTTGACTAAATAACCAAATTCTCTTAATTAACTTTTTAATTAACAGTTTAATGGGCCTAGTGGCAATTATTGTTTTAAAGTGTGCCATTGTTAAAGGCTAACCCAATTCACACAGTTTCCGAAAAAGCAACGAGCTTTGAAATATTCATCGTTAAATTTTTGCCTTTCGTCGCTTCATTCAAAATCGCTCGCTGAAGGGCGCGCCTGATTATGATGCGTAGAAGAGCGACGCATCTGTTTCGAGCCCTGCGTCACTATCTCGGCGGCACGTCTTTAGTGGACGCGCAGGCGTCACACTTCCAAGATAGTGACGGACACAGAGACCGCTCATAATCAGGCGCGCTCTTCAGCGCGCGGTTTTGAATCAAGAGAAAAACGTCAAAATTGTAACGATGAATATCACAAAGCTTGTTGTCTCTTCGCAAATCGCTCCAATTGGGTTAGGGTTTATTAATTGTGGCCTTCAAAACTGCAATTGCGACATGGCCAATTAAACCGTTAATTAAACAGTTAATTACAAAAAAGTTTGGTTAATCAGCATATGTGACGCTTATCCTCTCATCTAATGTACGCCGAGCCCCACGTATATACAGAGATGACGGCATCGACGTACCTATCGCCTGATTTTTTTTTTAATTCTGTTTGGCTGAAAAAAAAAACACCCTGTATACATTTATAGAAATCTGTGCAAGAACGGTTGACAGATGCCTTCGTAATATTCAAGCGAAAACATGGTCCACAGTTCAAGAAGCTGATCCATGAAAAAGGCAGAAATCAATATCAATAATGAAAGTAGAGGTACTAAATGGGGTTTGATGACATTGACAATTACCTGAGGAGCAGGTTTTCCAAATACTCGCTAATCACCCTGGTAAGTATATGCTTGCTTCAGACAGATTTTTTATTATTATTATTATTATTATGGGCCTCTGAAAGCTTTTTTCAGTCCGCAAAAGAGCTGATATTCTGTTCCTCCCGAATGGTATTTTACCAGAGGATCGGGCGAGATTGTAGATTTTGGCATTTTATACATCAGAACAAATGTAAGGCCGATAGTGATCAGTCAACTCGCAATGTCACTATGCCTTCCAGGGTGACATGCCCATACTACCCGGAGGATCGCCAGGTCCTCGCATATATTTTGGACCGACAGCAAAAACCATCTTGTGCAGTGCAGACCTAATGGAGGTCATCCAACTCAACTCATCGTCTACCTTGGAGAGGGCTCTTGTTCTATGCATTTTTATATACTACTTGAAAGACCTGATCCTTACCCAAGCGCCTTCGCCCAAACCCTTGGGCTCGTGCAATGTATGTTAAAAAGGGTGGCAGGGTTTGAGCGTGCGTGGATGACTAAGAAACTAACTGGCGTGGACAAAAGCATTTCATCTATAATCTAAAAATTGGGCTGACCAGATAATGCCTCTTACCCGCATGTGTGTGTTGTTGGTGCCATTTGTGTTTGTTTTTTGCATCTTTTAATATAAAGGGTGTCTCCAAAAAAACGTTTAGATGCTAAATAGCCCGCGAAAATCAGAAACTTGACCGATCAAGTTGTAACTGCGTACAAAAATATATTTCACTGGTCATCTTTTTGAGCTAAATTTTAAAACCTTAACTTCGAAAATAAAAAAAAACGGATTTTTCCACGTGTTCCAATGGCGGAGAAGGGGTTTGCTTACTTTTTCCGGAGGTGGCGTCTCCCTTTTCCGCCGTTGAAAAAACAAGTAAAAATCAGTTTTCCTTTTCTTCTTTTCCTTGTATACAGAGCTGAGATCTCAAATTTTAGCACAGAAATGTGACCAGTGAACGACATTTATGAGAGCAGTTACAACTTGATTCGTCAAGTTTCTTTTTACTTTTGAGGGCTATTTTAACGTGTAATAACTTTTTTCTTTTTTTGGGGGGGGGGCATATTCTGTATTTTCGGATATTTATTTTTAATAAAGCTATACCGTCATATGCGTTTTGAGCGTAAACATTTCGGGCTTAAATTTTGCACGAAGTTGAATATCAATGCGTATGCCTAAGAAGTTGTTCATGTCTCTTAGAACTCTTTGTGTAATCTGTCATTCAAGGCTGCAGTTTCATGATAAGTGTCAGTGTTTTGTAAATTGAAACGCTTCAGCATATAGTTAGTAATACGCTTAATTAAAAACCGTCGCCAGTTGCAACATCAGTTCCTTTTCTTCCTATAATTTGTTATTACTTCAACACGCCTCCTAATGTTATCATGCTATTGACAGCAGCACGGGTCATAACAAAACTTCACATCACATTTGCTTGAAAGTTAAACTTACAAGTTTTCATCCACTCAGTGTCTGCTTTGGAACTGCTAGTCAAGGATTCATTAAATGCATTCTCGTGATCACTTCCCCCAAGGGCCAGTCTAGCGCAAACACTTTTTTACTAACAGCCTCAATACAAAGCGCTGGTCAAAATATATTTATCACGAAAACATAAGTTAATTCGAGCAATATTTACGGCGCGGGACGCAGTTTTAACGGGCGGTCCTCCTCTCCACTTTTCTCTCTCGAACCTGTCTGCAGCAGCGGAGGACCTATGGTGGTTGCAACTTCGAACCAATTGCACCGCGTACTAAGATGCGTCTCGCGCCGAAAATATTGCCCGAATTACAATATTTGTTCGTGGAAAATCCGCCTTTTGACCCGTGATTCCTACCCAAACTGTTTGTAAAAGAAGAAGAAAAGAGTTTTGTGCTGGTGCGGCTTTTTAACTAAACGAGATCTCACGTATGGGGTTTTGGAAAGCGCTCACGCTGACCGTGTGATAATCTTAGAGCCAGGGCAGTAATTGCGAAATTTTGCTGCGCATATATCGTTATGTGATGAAAATATATACAATTCGTTCAATAACTGATTAGCGTTTTTCATACAGTTCTGAAGCTCTGGGTGTTTGATTGTGGTCTTTATTATTTTATTCCCATATAAACTATGGTCATCTAGTATGGGGCACAACTACTTTCACTAAATGTAAAAAAATATTAATTTTGCAAAAAAAGATACTAAGAAGTATTCGCAAAGTCCCACTCGAATATCCAATGGATTAACTTTTTACTCAACTAGGTGTAATTAAAACTTTTGATTTGTATAGATATCACCTTTGTGCAAAATATATGATTGAAAAAAACATGCATGTACATTATCTTGAAAATTTAGAGAATCTGACACAAAAAGTACACTCGTACCAAACGCGGATTCTGCAACCCTGGCAAGTGGCTCTTTTTAGAACAAATTACGGCCATTATACCACAGCATACACGATACCGACCATCCTTAACCACCTTCATATGCACAACATAGAACTTGACACGCTAACGGTGGGTACCTTACGGGACATGATACTCCCTGGGCAAATCGGCCACGATTGAACGGTGCCTTTGTGTGTAATTTCTGCGTATTTTTGTAAAGGCGAATATGCTTGTGTTTTGTATATTGTACAATTAATTAACGTAGACTATTTTTTTCTGCTTTTTCCGTGAATGTTGTGGGGCAGTTCTCTTGTTTATCTACTCTTAGATAATGTATGCCAGAATTGTTTTGTTATAGTGCCTTGAACGATGTATGCAAGTAACTTTTTGCCATTGTGTCTGCTTATTTTCTTTAGTTTCATATATGTCTTTGCCGACCGTTCAACCTCTTTTTTGTTTAGTGTTCTCAGTGTATTTCCTTTTTTCCATGCACGCGGCTTGTGGCTGCTGAAATTAGGGGGCTTAGGACCAGTCAAGCTGTATCAACAACTTTTTTCCAAAGGCCCACCAACACTGTACCTTTTTGTTGGAAAAAAATAAACCTATTATTATCATGCACCATTTTCCTGACTGCAGTAGACGCCAACATTATATTTTTCGTGCTAAAAAACAACTCCTTTCAACAATTATGTTTTTTTTTCTATTTTAATCATGTCAGTTAAGGTAAGAAAGCGCTAGTTTTCTCATTTTGTGATGTAAGTGTGAACCCTTTACACACATTTTAGTTTACATTTTTCTAGAATTTGAACAAAAGTTGATTAACTGGTTTGCTGACGAGTAGTTGCACCTGTGAGAGTGATTGTTCTATTTATAATTTCTTGTGTCACATGTATTTTGTTTGATGTATTACTCTATCCACTCCTGCTATAACCCGCAAGGGGTAAGTGTATTTGAAATAAACAAATAATGAATAGATAAACATAAGTGGTTGAGAGTGTTGTTTTTGTTAGTATGGAGTATTTCAAATGGACACTGGGTTTCATCTAATAGGTTTGTGACTGTCTGAGTCGCTGTTCTTGTTCTTCTTTGCAAGATGCGTGGATGCTGGAAAGTGTAGAAACAGCCGGCTGAAAAAGACAGCAAATTGGACGGCCGTCTTCAACGAGCCGGCTGAAGCCTCCGCCTGCCTTGACTTGACATCTCAAACCTATAAAGCCGTGAGAAGTTGGATCTGGAGTCACGGCAATATAGCCATGACACGAAATCCAACTTGGCACGGCTACATAGCAGTGACATAATGTCAGGGCAATACAACCGTGACACCGAGATAGAACTTGTCACGGCTGTGTAGCCGTGACAGGTTGGATCTAACTTGTCACGGCTATAGGCGGCCAATAGCCGGCCCAAGACTAAGAGTGTACGTAGGCGCTGCGAGCGGACGTTCTCCGCGCCTCGCTTTGTCTGTCGCAGTCGGCGGCAGCGCTCCGAGAATTTCGGGTTTCTCCGCTCTCGTCGAACTGTCGGCCGGCGCTCGCCCGGCGGCGACGTTCGCGCTGCGGGCGCACGGATACTGACGCGCCCATTGTTACCCTGCATGGATACCCACTGACCTCGGCTTTGTATCTTCATATAGTGAAGCTGCCGACCCATTGCACTTTGGCTCGGCATCTGGATGCGCTTGGCGCTGGTGTACTTGGTGACGATATTTGGACAACTCGGATACCGCTTCCCCGCCGGAACTTCCCAATGCGCTCAACACTAAATACTGTGCTTGTGCGTGCTATGTGTGTGTTCTGTGCACCGTGTTCGGTGACAACGCCTGGACGACTGTGTCGCCGCCGGAATTCCCGCTGCGCTCACCACTGGTCTCTACAAAAGTATTTCGCGCGATGCCCTTAGCCGCTACAAGCGAAGGTCGTCGCGATTTGAGACCCAGGCTGTTCCGCCTTGGTCTGAAATCGCAACGATCTCGCTTGTAACGGCTAAGGGCATCTCGCGAAATACTTTAGTATAGTCCAGTAACGAGCGCAGCGAGAATTCCGGGGCGCACCACCTGGGTCTGAAATTGGGGCACCGGTGGGTACCGCGCGGTACCAGTGGCTCTGCAGAACCACTAGAACCAGCCGGTTCCACCTGGATCTGAAATTGGGGCACCAATTTGTATCCCGTCTTGAACATCGCGGTTCCAGGCTGGATACAAACTGGTGCCCCAATTTCAGATCCAGTCGGAACCGGCCATTTTCATTCCTGCCTGTATCTTTGGCATTTTCATACGGGGTTCTACGAGTGGGCCGAGTAGTACCCGGTTGCCTCGTCAGGTTGCAGTATGGGTGTCCCAGGTACAAACTCACCAAAGCCTTGATGGAGGCGGCTATTCCTCAGTGCCTTGCCTGCCACCTCGTGGGAATGCGTGTTACCCATTTTTGCCAACCGTGTGCCCTGGGGTCAATGCAGACGTTACGTGAACGTCGTTTTCGGTTAGATCCTGTTGACACGTGCTTGGTGGCCTAGGAAATAGAAAGAGTCATTGTTAGTCTTATGAGGGTAAAAACTTCAGCTTGGGCGAGTTGGTTATTCATGATACTGCTTCACAGCGCACAAGATCGTGTGCGCTGTGAAGCAGTATTATGAGGGTATTTATTCCTTCTTGGCTCTTTATGTAGGTTCACACCTTCTTACTGCATTCGTTCATTAGCGATTGAACCACTAGACCTATGGCTTTCAATTCCAGCATGTGTATATCCCAGAGAGCTGCATCTCCGGTTCTACCCTCCACAAGGGTGGTTCCTGTGTCCGTATTGTGGAATGCAACGGCGGCGATAGCGATCATACCCTTGGAGCTCTTTGTCTCGTTGCATCGGTGTATATAGTTACTGCGTCTGTGACGTCACATTGTTGGGATCGTACCAGGCGTCGTCTTTTCTGTTGGTTGGAGTCTTCGTTTGTGCGACTGGAGCATGGTTTCAGTTCCGTGGCAATAAATTCCTTCCATGGTACGTTCATTGGAGTCAAAACACCCTGGAAACCGATATTGATTGCCGCGTACTGGAGTAGAAGAAGACGCCGGTAGTAACCGGAAGGATAAGAAGGGCGGGACGTCTCTTTCGAACGCCCAAACTCCAGCACACGCTTGTGGCCGTCCGTCGTGCTTTTGGCTCGAGGCTCACACGAGACGTCGAAGTATTATTGAAGGTATACGAAGCTCGACGCTGGGGGCGGGACGACTGAAAATCCTTCTCCCTGCCGTTCTCATCCTTTCAGTAACCATAGAGATAGTGCACTCAGTTACACCCTTAAAAAACTTGGTGTAAATAGAAAGTTAACAAGAGCAGGGTTTTATACTGTCCCCCAGGATAACAACCTCTAAACGTAAATCATATCATAAGTTCTTTTCAACTCGAGAGGAAAAAAAAAAAAGAAAACAAAGAACTCTTTACTGATTTCGGTGTTTAAAGGGGCCGTGAAACGGACACTGAAGGTGGGGAACCAGATGATTTCTTTTGTTTTTTGGGAGATTACGTCAAATGTGACGTCAACCCGCTTCTCCAGTGACGTATCCAGAACCTACTAAACGTATAATGTTGAATTTTTTTTATTTTTTTTATTTTTTTAATATTTTTGTTACTTGTTGTAACTTGAATAGCTTCATTGTACACTACTTTCTGTTCCCCAGTCAGCATGTCCGAATGAGCGTATTAGCCACAGCTGATCTTAATTGTACTGGTAGCAGTGGTACTGAACGAAACTCGTATACACCTAATCGTCGGCTTTCAAAACAAACAAAGAAACAAAAAAACTTGTTTTTTTTTTTAATAATTAATCAGAGCATGTAAAACAAAAAAGCGATTAACGTTAAGACATTATTATGAGCACCAGCTACCTAACGACCTGAAATCGGTTCATAATCTTTTTAGCACGTCCTACATACGAAAAAGATCAGGAAATTAACGTCCCTTTATATGCTTCCCAAAATTGAGTAAACTCCGCGACTTTTTTCATGATATCAGTAGAGTCGCTAACATGTCAGCAACGAATATGTTAAGCAACTGATATTGGAAAGCGATGTTCTTCTTACATATGCGGGCAGGTTTCTTCGTTCGCTAATATGCAGCCATGTTCGTACCGTTGCGAAGACACGATCCCGAAAAGGGTGAGCGTGGCATATAAAATACTACTCCACATTGATAAAAAAAGTTATGTCGCTTTGTGGTCATTTCGGGTGACGAGGTCAACGGTGCAAAAAACGTTTGTCAACAACTTGAAGGCCTGTGGTATACATTCGGATGGCACTTGAGTTCGAGTAAATGTAGCAGTATCGGAATCGGAAAAAGCGTTCGAAATTCCATTAAAAGTCGCAAAAAGCTGAAAAGGGAGCTCGACCATTGTTTTACAGTACTCTCCGGAAGCCCGCAAGCGATAACCATTACAAAAATTCGTGATCCTCACTCGTTCACCTGATGGCATATTATTCATAACATTGAGATGCATTCACGCGACGGATGAGATCTGTGACAAGTACCTAAGCGCTCAGCGAAGAGCTTACAATGAGTCGTATCAAAACTTCCATCGGAGACAACTCGTCGTAGATTTTAAAATACATAACAAAAGCTCCAAACATATACGCTCGTCGCTAATCACCAATGTAGGCGTACCGCAACCCTGCAGCTTCCAGTGATGGGCCATATAACATAAACCAAACATTAAATACTTGCACACAAGCCAGACCAAGTTGAATACGATTCATCCGTCGAAAAGGAACGTCTAGCAAAGTCTCAGAAATAGTGCTTCGACCGGATACCACTTGAAGATGAGTCTAAGCTAGACGCCTGAAGGCGATTCTTGAGAGTCGTCTCGTCATGTCAGACTACATTTAGCTCGTTTCCGAACGAGCAGACGACATCCTACCGCAGTTCCTCGTGATGTCGTCTCGAACCGCGAACATGACCATGACTTGGCCATTCCTATTCACCGTCATCGTCTCCGTCGTTGCGGCTCGGCGAGACGTGCGCACTGTAACCACTGGTCGACTCGAGGCCGTTGTGGAACGCCTCGTTGACGTGGCTCGACGGATGGTCTGCAACGGCGCTGCTGCTCGCGTGGGGCTCGTCCGTCGGCTTCCACGGGGTCGAAGTGGACGGCGGCGACGGTTCGGGCACGTCACGGTCCTTGCCGTACGGCTTGGTGAGGCTCGCGGGCGACGCGTAGTCCGGTTCCTTCTCGATGCCCAGCGGCGAGCAGCTCCCGTCGCCATGGTGGTCCTCTCCTGGTACCTTGATTTCGGGGATATCCAGGTCCTGCGTGTCCAGGCACTGGGTCGTCGAGCCCGAACCACCAGCTCCGTCGTCGTCGCAGTCCTTGTAGTTGAGTACCGGGTAGAGGCGGCCGTGCTTGATGGTCGAGTTGGCGTTGATCATGCCGTAGTCCTTGGTGTCCGAGCAGAAGCGCTTGAACACCACGTACAGCCCGATCAGCGTGATGCTGATGCTGACAAACAGCACGATGCCCAAGACGATGCCGAAGATCATGGCCGCGGATGGTCTGACGCCTCAAGATACTCCTGCGCAGAAAGCGGACATTATAGATAGATATCAGGATAGCACACTTGCAAAGAAGCATGTCAGGGTCGTCTCGATTGCGGCGACTTCGCTGACTGATCATCAGCGAATCGAGAAATCCCCAAGAAGCTACCTGTCTTAGCGAAACGTTAGCACCCAAAATTGGTTTTGAGTCTCGTTTGGAGGTTCCGTTTCAATTTTTTTTCCTTCCAGCTGCTACTACTGCTGGGCTTTGTTTTGATCATCAGTGAGTGTTTCTGGAAACCGGCTGGTACTACTTACCGTATATTGAGTTAACCAAGGTATCTACGCACAGAACGCAAGTGTAGAAGTGTACGTTATAAGAAATCATTCTGACATATCTCTGTACATCCTTATCGCGGCACTATCCACAATGCAAGAGGCGTCCGCAGATGCTCGATAACAGGAACAACTGGAACGCAAATAAATGACGTAACTTATAATACCAACTAAAAAATTCGCAATACTATTTTTTTCCCCGATCGGATTAGATGTGGTTTATAGTACACAGGGTACGACCTTGTGATGTGATATTCTTTGATACCAGAATTTTAGAGAACCTCATTATAGCATTCTAGCACCGTGTGTACTCGAAGACAAATTTATGTGGCATTTCAGAACAAAAATATAAAAAAAGGAGAAGAGAACGGTGCGCGTACACAGCTTTGATCGACGCTCAATGTAGGCGAGCGCACGGGCGCCCATAGCCTAGATTTAGCTTCACTGTCACAAAAATTTGCCAATAAATATAATTATTTCAAGTTGCAGAGAATAATTGCAGTGGCGTGCAAACAAGCCTCAGATATATACAGAGGACAACACGATAAGGGCAGACTCGGGTCGGCATGCATAAAACGAGCACAAGGGGATTACCTCCGCCCAATGGTATCTACCGTGCTATTAGGATCTCTTATCTTCTACTGATAAAGGTCATCCTTTTGGAATGCGCTGTTCAACTGTCCTTTGGCCGCTGTCGCGTCCACCACGGTGTTGCTCTCCTCTGTCCGTTTCTCTCCACCCGCCCCTTCGTCGGGGACCGGAAGAACAGTGCCCTCGTCCACACTCTCCCTGAACAGTTGCTTCGTGTCCACCCTGGCACTGTCCCTGAACAAGCCGACGGGCATCTGCAAGAATTTGGGCTTGGACACCAGGACGCTGTCGCGGTCGTCCTCTGGCTCAACGCTGAACGGATCCGGGGTCCTGCCCGCTTGCGAAGACACTCCGCTGTCCCCGCCAGCCGACCTCTCCGGTCTGTCCGGTCGCTCTCTGCCCCGGGCAAAGAAGGGATTCCTGGCCGTGTCCTCCTCCTCTTCCTCCTGGACACTCGGCATGGGAGGCGGAGGCACCGGCCCGTGGACGTCGCACATGTCCACGTGGTAGACGTCCGGGTTTTCCTTGCAGGGCTCGTTGCATTCAGGACACGGCGGACACTGGTTCCGGATCTTGTTACGGAAGTGGGCCCTCCGCTTGGCCCTCTTGGACGCCGTGATGCAGACGGAGACGCAGAGGAGCACGATGACACCGATGGTGACGACGGCCAGGGCTCCCAGGAAGATGACCATGCCGGGACCCGCATCGCCGAGAAAGCCGGAACCTCCTTCTTCTGGGCTCCGGGACACCGACGGGTCGGAGGTTGTCTTCGGCAGTAGCGGCGACGTGGCGTTGACGTCGGTCGAGTTGGGCGGCACGGTGAAGAGCTCTGTGGTGTTCGACATTGTCGGGCGACGGCAATGTTAGTGAGTTGGTTAAGACATGGTAGGGAGTAGGGTGAGCCTGTCGAGGGCTACAGACCTAAAAGAGCGGAGAAGGAAGGTAGAAAGAAGAGAAAGGAGAAAGAAGTTAGGCGAGAGTGGTTAGGAAAAGCGTGCATAAAGGAAAGATGCAGTAGCGGCATGCAATTTTCATCTGTCAACGTTACGGAGGTTAGAATGACGGCTTTGCTGATTGTCGCCCAGTTAGCTTCCGAAAACATGTTCCATTAGTGAAAAGTACCTGGAGTGATTTTATCCGCGAACAGAAAGCTCGGGCCCCGTGGCCTTCGCAAGACAACCATCAACTACGAAAGCCGAAACCACATCTGAACTCGCATTACATGTTCTTTGTAGCAGCGTGTCTGGAAACGTGAAGCAAGTTAGTGATAAGCGTAGAAGTACCCCTCTCGAGTTACCGCCTTATGTCTATTCATGCTTTCCCCCGTCAAGAAAGGCTGCTGTGCTGGTCATTGTTCCACCACCGAAGTGCGGAGCCAGGTGCGCGGTGATATATGAGAACGAAATCGCAAATCGTTTCATTTCCATTTCTTTTTCTGCAATAATCTCCGCTTATACGCCAAAAGTTCAATTTAGGCAATGTCTTTATTTTCGAGAGGAGCGGTTATTATAAAGTATATATGCCTATAGTGATCACATATGTGGCGAGTATATATATGGAACCTATACAAAATTCTTACATAGCTGACAGCAATATTGTCACTGAAAGGATGAGAACGGCAGGGCGTCTGTTTCGGAAGCGCGGACTTATACAGCTCGCGCTCCTTACCTTCCGCCGTGCTTTGGCTGCGTTTACACGCTCGAAGCTCACGAGGCGTTGAAACGTTATCAGCCTCGCGCTGGAGGCGAGACAACTCAAAGACACTCCCTGCCGGTCTCATCCTGCCGATGAGCTTAGCAGACACTAACAGGGAGTGTCTTGTTTTTTTCCCTTAATAGAGCTTTTTTTGGCGTACAGAAAGCTGGATGCACGCCTTCACTGTGGTATCGCATGACTGCGGCTGATCTCGGTAGGGATGAAACCGCCCGTCGTGTGTCGCGCACGATCCTGATAGGGTTCAGCAAGCCGAAAACTGCGAGTCACTATACTCTATTCGTAGCAGCAGCACACTGGAGACGAAGCATGCCAGAGCGGTCAGTGTAGACAGGGAGAATGTGTAAGCAACAATGCTGGCGGTTAACTGTTTTGCGCGTCAGCGAAGATCCCAGAACGGTATACACCAACACAGTGTTTACAAACAAGCCCGCTTTGGCGGAGTGTTTACATATAAACATTGATAACAATATAGACACCCTTTTCAAATGTCCACCAGGCAGCATCGGCGATCGTTCTTTCTCGGGCACGCGAAGCGTAGTGATTGGATCCGAGTCCTCGCCGAACACTGACGTCACACTCGCATCCAATACGAGCTGAGCCGAGTTGACACCGAACGCTGACGCAACCCTCGTGTCCAATACGTGCTCAGAGCGCGTGCCCAAAACAATGGCGGACTCGGACTGAGTCCGCCACTGACTTGGTGGAGATGGGAGCTCGGGGTGCGGGGACGTAAGCATCACCGCCAAGCTCTGGTTGGAATGTCTCCACTGCACTCGTCGAATGCGTTCGAAATTCGAATGCCGAACGCCGGCGTTCGCGTTCGAACACGTTCTAACAGTGGGTTCGAACAGTGTGTTCGAACAGTGGGACTAAGGCAGCTAGTCTTGCGTCTGTCCACCAATCATTCCAAGCAAAGCTCGGTGTTCTGCCGTTCCCCTGAGCTCTCTTCTCCCCCTCTCCTCAGTTTCTACCCGTATATACTGGATCACTATCATCATCATCATTTATTAAACTTCGAAGGCCCCCCCCCCCCCGGGCATTACACAAAGGTGGGGAACGAGCTGGGAAACATTGTTATATAAAGCAAAGAAACGGGAAAAGTACACACTCGCATTTAGAAAAACCCAGATGGCGCGCATTTCTGAAAATGAAAAGACTGTATTTACTATCGGCAGGAATCATCGTCGGTCTTCCAAGTTTTGTTAAAGGGCCCATGAAACGAATTTTGGGCTGCAATAAATCAATTTATATTGGTATTTTACTAATAGCACATCGTTCAGTGGGCCAAAAGAAAAAAGGTAGAAAGTCAAAAGCCTGACTTTCGGTACGAAAATTTGAAAACACAGCGGACTATTTCGTACCTCCTTCCCTTCGTAAGCTCGCTGCCTTTTCTCTGTGATACATCCGCGGACCCCGCAGCGCGTCATCGGGCCCCCGCACCGCGTCACCGGGCCCATATCGAACGTCACACGACACCGGAGCTCACTTAATCCCTTCACCCCTAAGCTGACATTGTGGTGGAAGCTACGCGCTTGCCGGACCAATCAGCCGCCCCCTTTCATCACCTCACCTCATTCTCTGCCCGTGGGTATGCGCGACAGAGCGTCATCACGTGGCAAAAGTGTGGCTGGCCCAACGAGCACGTAGCTTCCACAGCACTGTCAGCTTCGGGGTGAACGGGGTGGGGAAAGCAACTTTTGTCTGAATTTTGAGCGACGGATAATCTTCTATAGCTTCGTTTCACCTTATGTTGTACCGCAGCGAAGACTAGAAGCGCGAGCTCATAGCTTTGGCATCTGCTCTTAAGTCACGAGAGCTTGTGCCGCCGAGATGTGCACCAGAGCAAGGAGCTCGCGCTTGTAGCCTTTCATGCGGTACATCATAAGGTGAAACAGAGTATAGGGGGAGAATGGATGTGTTCGGATTAGACAAACGAGAGTCCGAAGAAGAGGGGACTCCCCTTTCCGTCTTCTTGAACTGTTTGGTAGATTGCGCGATTTACGAGTTGAAGAGGAAAGCTAAACAGGAAACAATTGGAAAAGCGTTTCATGACTCCTTTAAAGAATGACCTCAATAAAACGCGAATGTTCGCGGGACCCAGAAGAGAATTCGTTTTCCTTTCAGTGTAATGTTCAACTTTTACAGAAAGAAAAAAAAATAATCCCGAGTTTTTTTTGTTTTTGTTTTAATGTTTCCTACATGGAGAAAGTAAACAAGCAGCTATAGTGCAGGTACAGTAATGTCCTGTTAATATGGACCTTCTTTTTTAGACAAAGAGAAAGAGAGAGAGCGAGAGAGAGAGAGAGAGACTCTTTATTTCGGCACAAATGGTGAAAAGGGTAATATAAATACCCGCTACAACATTTTCGGGAACGAAGAGATGCATGCACGTGTTTACCCTCGAACATGATATTGGTAAATACTAGCGCTGGACGATTGATAGATTAACCTTCCGATTAATCAATTAATGTTTTTATCGCGATCAAATTTTTTAATCGGTTCATCGATTGATTTTTTAGTTATAAATTTTGGGAACACAGTGAAAATGCTTTCTTTCCTACTTGGTGCGCATGCATCTATTTGACAAGGCCGCACTGTTGTATTCCATGGTAAAACACTTTAACACGCCTCATGATTGCAATCCAGAGTGATTATGAGGTCTAAAAAAGTATCCTAAAACATTTTATATTTAAAGGGGTGTACCCATGTTTTTTATTTGTGTACGTAACGGTGTAAAGTTTTAAATGAAGCTTCACGTTCCACCGTGGATGAAGCAGGAAAACACACGAAAAAGAAAAAAATGTGTAGTTTTAACACAGTTTTAGATATCATGCCCGCAGGTCAAAGCAACCGATTAATCGATTAAAGGGTAGCGATTAATCGGGTGTAATTTTTTAATCGAAGCCCAGCCCCAGTAAATACACGCATTTTTGTCTAGTTCTCAAGAACTCACAATATGGACGCTTTGGGGGGACCGTTTTATCGTGGGTAGCGCCATTTTGAGAGCGAGAGAGAAAAGGGGAAAGGGGTACCGGCGCTTTCCTCCTTTCTGGCTGTGTAGAAAGAGTGAAAGTCCCGGATGAGAGGCTTGGCCGGTGTTGGGTGTCTGCCGTGCCCCAACTTCGTTCGCGCTTTCTTTTCTGTTTTAAACTCGCAAACTTAATTAGAGCCGTGGTCTTTGATGGTGAGAGTTCCCCGGTCATCGGGACACCATTGCTCGGTGATAGGGTGCACGAATAAGGACAGAAAGCGCCGAATACTGTCCGAGGACCTATGTAGCTTGCATGGAATCCGGCAAGGCGAGTGCGGCTGCAATGTTTCTAAGCTCCATCGCTTTCCGTATGACTGGAAATGATGAACCATTCATCAATTTTTGCTTGCAATGGGCCTGTTTCAACGTAGCCGTTTAGTAGTAATCAACAAGCGATACACGAAACGGGAACCTCAATTAACTTTTGTAAACACCCGGAGCTGCTACAGATCGTTTTGCCGCGCTGCTTTTATCTTGCGTGTCCGTATTCCTATATTTCCTTGTGGATGAACGACGAAGACGTTCTAGATGTACTTATATCGAACCGCCGAAAACCTCAAGGCAGCCACGAATTATTTTACTATTTGATGCAATATTTTGAGTACCAACCTCCAATTTCTATCGCTGACACGTTCGCTGCCGCTGTTCTCCCCGTCGCCGCACTGGCGGATGCCATTACTCGAACAAAGAAACGTGCCCACTGGGCTCGAAAACGCAGATCGCAACACACGAGACGTACCCTGCAGCGACTATCCAGCGCTTCAAAGCGCCCAATCAACGGAAACAACCCACCAGCGCCACTCCAAGGAGCGCTTTTGCCGGCTCTCTGGTATCGCGCAGGAGATCGCGATTCAGGAAAACCGATAGAACTACCTTTTCAACAATTTATAGCCTCACCCGGCGGCGGAAATGAGCCTTCAACTAAGTGTTGTAGATGATAAAATTGAGTCAGTCACCACTGCAAATTATTAATATTAAGATAAATTCAGTTACAAAATTTTACAAGCTGAAACAGCAATTATCACGAGAAAACTGGCACGCACCTTGCGAGCGTACCCCATGTTCATCGGCGGTACAGCATTCGGTGCGCGCTCCATTCACAAAATGTTCCGAGCACAGTCGAGAGGATGGCGTTGAGGAAACGCTTTTCGGTTTACGGACGAAATCCACTGCCGCCGAGACCGGGGTCATGTGGAAAGCGATGGACCTTAAAGACATTGCAGCCGCTCTCGCCTTGCCGGATTCCGTGCAAGCTACGTAGGTCCTCGGACAGTGTTCGACGCTTTCTGTCGTTATTCGTGCACCCTACGACCGAGCAATGGTGTCCCGATGACCGGGGAACTGTCGCCATCGAAGCCCGTGGCTCTAATTAAGTTTGCGAGTCTAATACAGAAAAGAAAGCGCGAACGAAGTTGGGGCACAGCAGACACCCAACACCGGCCAAGCCTCTCATCCGGGACTTTCACTCTTTCTACACAATCAGAAAGGAGGAAAGCGCCGGTAGCCCTTTCCCCTTTTCTCTCTCGCCCTCTTTCAGTAAAACGGTCTCGTTCCATTAGGGCAGGGGTCTCAAACACGCGGCCCGCGGGCCGCATGCGGCCCGCAACTTGCTGGGACGCGGGCCCGCAGGCAACCGGCTACGAGTCCCGGTCCCCATGTATCGTGCGCTAAAAATGACATGCACCATAGCCACCTCATCTCGTCAATTAATCTTCAGTAGAGCGCACTGTGGTGTCTGATTCTCGTCTTTTTGTCCTTATTTTTGAGCGCTAAAATGTATTCCAAACTAATTTTCGCTCGAAAAGTAGCTTTGCTCATTCAACCTATTCGCATAGTTTATACTTATCTATCTTTGTTTGCCCTTTGTTTCGCTTTTATTTTTTGATTCCCAGCTTCTTTTAAATTCGAACTCTCGATCAGCAGGAGCAACTGCCAAAGATAAAAATACGAGCTCTTGGTTCTCGCCTTCAAAAAAAATTCACCATTAAAGGACGAATATTTGTTCAGAGTGTTGTAATAAAAATCGTCAGAAAAAGCAAGAACTGCCAAATTAACTAATTGTTTCTAATATAGTCGTGCAGAGCATTGGTCAATTCATGAGTGAATTAAGAAACGGGAATGACATTATACGCGCTCTCTTGTTCTATTAAAAATGCCAGAACGTTGGCGGGGCTGTGTCGCTTTAATTTTTGTTAACATATCAGGTCAGAGCCCAAAGTAGTCATATAAACAGATCAAATCTAAAAATGCCACTGGCAAAACTGAGTTTACTAATAGCATAGAGCACGAGGTATCTTCTCATTAAAATAGTTTGAACCCCCCGCCTCACGTGGTCCTTACGTTTCCGGTGTGGGCTATTCTGGCCACCACACTCAAATGAGTTTGAGACCACTGCATTAGGGTCATAGCAGAGAGGGTAAAAAGAGAAAAAAATGCCCTCCCCTCTCACCCGCATGTCGTCTGCTCCGCCGAGTGGGCTGTGCCTAGCATCCGGCTGGCGTGCAAACTCTGTTTAAAATCGCGTCATTTTGGAAATTTCAAGCGCAGATGCGCAGATTTTGGTATGCCAGTTGTCGTGTAATACTATGCTAGATAAAAAGACTAACAGGGTCCAATTGCGCTGTTACCTGCGTGCAAATAAAAGAAATAGGGAAAACTATGTCAGTGGCCGGTCTCTCCGGCGAAAAGTAAATCCGGTTGCTTTACCTTTTTACTATACAAAGTTCGTACTGGTGTAGGCCTTTAGCGACCATGAGTGGAAGTCTGAAATAATAAATAAAAACGTGCTCTCCTGCCGCAATACACGCAGTAGTTGAGGGTAGTACTGCCGGCTGACTCAACTGCTATTTAAGTAACGGAAAAATGGAATGCTAGTTGATCATTTACCGAACTAGAACAACAGAGATCTATAGGCTGATTTTGGAGTAGCCACAACTATTCTAAGAACGCGAACCACTTCACAACGGCAGCCACGAGCGAGAGTTCGATGTTCCGTACAGCCCACCGCTACAGCCCAAAGATGGAGAATGGCAACCTCCCGGTTTGTCGTCTGCTAGCGGAGTCGGGCGCGTGCCCTCTCTTTCGTTTTACCCCGCCGAACCCGCTGAATTTCCCGGGTGTATGGAGAGGGCGCTGCTGTCGAACAAAATGGTGCCGCCCAGAGAGCGCTAAATGGAAGGGTCTATAGTAACGACACATCACTGTAATGTATTTTTTTTCTTAAACAAATAGCATAAAAAAAAACACAACCCTAGGCGTGTAGAGCAGAAATACCGGTTGGAAACCTGTTTTGCCCCTCGTTTTCCCCGAGCGATTCTCAGCCCGAGTGACTATCCTTCATGTCTTCGGATTTCCACACTATTTTTTTTTCTCTTTGCGGATTTTTTTATAGTGTTCTACCTATTCAAAAATGATTCCACACTCAAATCTAACCGCCTCTCGGCACAAAGGAAAGCAATTTTGCGCCTTAGAGACGCAATGAGCGGCTTGTCCCTAGCCGGCGCCGAGTAGTCGTACGGAAACATCCGGCTAGAGCGCTGGGTGCGCAGATTGCTTATCGGATTCGTATTGCCTGGCACTCTTCGTTGGAGAAGTTCGCAAACTACACGTCCTGGTAAATTCATGTTTTAGAGGGTTCCTTATACATCGCTCCAAGGTTACGCTAGAGCACTGGAGAAACCCGCAAACGAACTTAAAACTTTTTTATTTTTTAGTTTAAGAATCAGAAAGCACTAGAAAAAGAAAAAAACTTCAACTTTTTTATTTTTATTTTGTTCTATCTGGAAAAGCAGCAGCAGGCCGTCCGTGATGCGTGTTAATCACACTAATTTTCGACTGGTTACGACCGAATGCATTATACGACCTCTTGTGATATCTTAGGACGAGGGAACACACACCGGCACGCTGGCGCAAACTATGAGGTGACCCTGGAATTGCATCTCAATAGAGCCAAGGTTTTGCGGAATTACCGAGATCAGTTATGTACATGCTATCTGTGAGAAATGGTCGTCTATAAAATTGTCAAAAGATTTTCACGCCGAGAGTAAAAGGATGGTGCGCGAACAAATAGGGAACATACGAAAATGACAGGTGTCCCACGGCTGCCCGATAGGCGGCGCCAGTGCGTTCTGCCTTCGCCCAGAGCCGTTCATACTGAGAGAGTTTGCCCAATGGGCGGGGCTTGTTGCCCGCTAAAACCGGGGGATTTCGCGATAACAAAAAATGGCGTTACTTGTTTCTCTTCTTTATTCCTGAGAAATTCCCACGAGTCAGAGCCCCAACAAATGGCGGACGGAAGGTAGTCATCCCCCAGTTGTCAGACTACGCTGCTGCGGTTGCCAGACTGACAAAATCTCCCGAAGAAGGTAAAAACTCTCTCAGCACCAACGACTCTGCTCTCGCCGTAAAAGATCACAAGAGGTCGTTAAAGCACTCGGTCGCAAGCTGTCGCAAGTGTGTGAACGAGCCCTTATATACGCCGACGGACAGTTTGCGTTGAATAGTTTCCGCGCAAACCTCAGAGGAACGTTAACATGCGCTATCTGATTATCCATGAATTTTATATTTTGTTTAATTTCCTTAGGGAGAGGGAAAGTGCGGTTGTAAAGATGGACGGTGTCCTAACGCGGCGAACAATGCATGGTCATCGATAACTTATTAAACGCAGACTTTGACTTAGGCCACGTGGCGCAAGCTACCACCCGTTTTAAAGGGTATAGCCATTAACATTCATCCATCCATCCAGAGCGGATTCCGATCATCTAATTATCGATGCGCAGCCAATGAGATTCTAATGCAATTAAATGCAAAGGTGTAAGCGAGCTGGACAAGAATGACGAAAATAATTCCTGGAGAAGGGGAACAAGAAGGACAAAGGACAAACACAAATCTCCAAACACAGCTGCGACTGGTGCGCGACCGAAAAAATCCGCCTGGTCCGGGTAATCGAACCCGGGACCTCTCCATCTCCAGTGGAGCGCTCTACCAACTGAGCTAACCAAGGGTTAGACGTCCGTAGAGCAAACAGGTTTTATCAGCTGCCATCAGTCTAACACCAACAAGGGTGAAAGGCTTCCAATTTAACCTTACGATTATAATGCAACTAAATGCAAATTGCATTATAATTATAACCTTAAAATGCAGGCCGTTCCTTTGAATTGTATTCCTTTGTCCTTTGTCCCTGTTGTTTCCCTTCTCCAGGATTATTTTCGCCAATGAGACTGCGGCATTAGGCAAGGAGAATGCCAAAGAACCGATCACATCTTTGTCCACACAACGGTCTTTGGTTTTCACAACAGACAAAATTTCCATACGTCGTCGGTAAGTCTGCGCCACTAAGATGCGCGCCTGCTACTTGCGAATTGCCGCTCGCTTATAGTCTTTGGTGGGGTAACGTATCGCGACGAGTCGGCCAAATACTTGCTCCCCTTACATCGAGCAACCCTCGCAGAAGCAGCCGACCGTCACAGATCACGCAGCGCGCCACGATCATTTACCTCCCACCCGGGTCACGCTACAAGACTTTCACCTTGCACACGACCGGCGCTTGGACGTCGATGGCCGCCGCGCTGTCCACAACACCGATGCGAACGTGGACGTATAAGCTCACGTTCGCGAGAATTCAAGCGACTCGGACTCGTGCGCCTATAGTAACTGTCACAACTCCCGACATAAAACAGCTATCGTAAATCGTTTCATCCGCACGTATGCGGAGCGTAAGTTCGTCTGCTTCTTTTGCAGGTGTTGTGGTGGCGTCAGAACGCCGGGCTCTGGTTGGCTCCGATTGAAGGATAGTGGGTAGACCTCAAAGCAGCTTGCTTTGAGGTCTACCCACTATCCTTCCAATCAGAGCCAATCAGAGCTCGGCGTCTCTCTGACGTCAGCACAACACCTGCAAAAGAAGCAGACGAACTTGCGTTCCACCTACATCGCTCTAACTATCACTGTAAATAGCCTCTTTTTTTTTTCTTTTTTTCCCCTTAGCGTTTAGTACTTGCGCACACCATGTCATCTGGGACGGTAAACAAAATGCGTATACGACCTCGGTGCGGCAAAAATTGGGCTGGAGACGACTGGGCACGCACACGCCATTGTAATAACTCTGACGTTGTTGGGAAACTATCGCGGGTAGGGTCGAGAAAATGAAACCCGGTTTTTCGGACCGCAAAAAAAATAATGTAGGCACGGCAGAAAGCTGAAACTTGGTGAGAATGGGACGCTAGCGGCGGCGATAAAATGCGGAAGTTTGAGCACATGACGTTTGTTTGGATCAAAAGACAGAAAACACAAACGTAATGTATCTATCAGCCGACGTCTATTAGCCCCGAGAACATGGCGTGGCGCCACCTGACGGGCCTATCGTCGTGACGTAGGATGGAGGATCACGTGACCGTTTCCTGCACTCTGCGTCAAGGGTGGAGTGCCTCGGTCTTCACTTTTTTAATACTACGGGTGTTTAAGGCTTCTTTTAACCCAATGTTTCGTTTCACTACTCGACCCAGTCGAGTTCCTAAATCGGCTACCGTACGAATGCTTCCGGGGAGCTGGTAGCCGGTTGCAGGCGAGCAGGGAAACGGTCGCTGCACGGAAGCGCGGCGGCGTGGACTAGAGGGCACGGGTCAACTTGTCGTTTTCGGCGGCTGTCTCGCGCAGCGCAATGAATGCTTACGAAGTGCGACCTACCGTTGAATGTAGGCGAATTTGTTTTTAACTTCTATTCGACCGGGCACCCCGTTACAACTGTGTACCCCTTTTCAGTTGTGCTGTCTGTGAGCAGCATCAATGCGTTCGTGGACAAGGCCCACTAAATATCCCGGCTGTTGCTTGAGGGCGAAAGTGTTCTTGAAACGTGACACGTGTTCTGTAGAATCAAGAAGCTCGATAAGGATTGCTACACGTTCATTGGATTCGTACTCCAAACGTCGGCACTCACTTCGTACCCGCACGAGCTGGATGGAAGAAACGTCGGTGACACATCGTGCTCCTGCAAAGCATGAGTGAAGGAACATGCAGTGTATAGTTACTTGGTTGGGTTGTATGTACCCACCGGCCGGCGTGCTGTGAAATCGATCGAGGAGCTCGCGGCCAGAGCCGGCGACGAAATAACTGGAGCTCTCTTAATTCAGACAGTTGCGTTTGACTGCGTTTCGGCTGTGAGAAACCAGGACATCCCTGCTGCTTATATCGCGTACCAAGATGATTCCTTGAATTGGATTCCACGCTTCATACGAAGCACAGATGTGCCGGTGTCTCGCTTTCGGTTCTCAACGCAACGCAGTCAAACGCACTCATGAACGCAAGTGTCTCAACCGGCCTTTAGAGATTGCGATTTGCGATGAACGGTGAAGTGAAGCGCCTTTTTCCAAATATAATCGGTCGTCTCCCGTTGTTCTCGTGGCTCAGGAATAAAGAAAACAACTTCCCGTGGCTCAGTGGTAACATGCCTCGCTTTCCAAGTCGCGAGTCGCAAAATCAATACGGTGCAACCAACTTTTTTTTTTTTTACGTTTTTGAAGCACATGTTTTGTAACTTTTCTGCGATGTCGGAATTTTCGAGCGACGAATATTAAAGCCTGTTGATAACATTTAATTTCATAAACTAATATCAGATCATCCAAAGGCCAACGGCAGTTGTTCGTGTACAGCATTGCTATTTTTCTTTTTCCGTAAAGAAAGATTATGCAAATATTCCTGTAGCTAGGTGTATTAGAGTTGTAGAATTGTTTTGTTTGGGCCCCTACAAGTTAAGCAGATAGGTTACAAAAAGAAAAATATTACTTGCTAATACGAGTGCAGCTACTTGCATCAGCAATCTTTGAAGTAAAATAAATGAAGCCACATAACATTCTCCCATTTATGCAGCTGCTGGTTACTTAAATACCACTAAGCTGTGAGTGATGTTTGCATTAAAATAGTCAGTGAAATTTTATGGCTTGTTACCCTCTGTAAATTACTGTTTCAAGTCTATTAGCACTCAGCTCTACTTGCATTGCGTGCCGCCAACTTGTACATACATTTTTAACCCCATTGTTCAAATAATATTGAAGCTGTATGAGAAAGGTACTGCTACGCAGGGTGAGAGTGTGTTCACATTTTATGAATCATACTGGAATGCTTCTCCTTGGGGTAGATGTGGAAGCTGATATTTGGGTCGGTCGCGTAACTGCGGCATTGCGGCGCCGAACAGTACTTTACCATTGCTCCCTGAGCTCGAAAGCTGCCGAAGCCGATCCACGCGTGTACTGATCAGGCTAAAACACAGAAAAAATGCGAAAGTACCGAGCGAACGGTTTTCGAAGGCCCCGACCAAAGCAAGGCGGAATAGCTGGCCTTATCACGTGATCCTCCATCCTACGTCACGGTCGAGCGATCGCAGCGCTCCAATCGGTCCCGCTCGGGGCCAATACCCAAGTCATCAAACAAAAACAGATTGAGGAAAGAGAATATGTTTCCGTTCTTGCTGACAACTTTTTTTCTTCTTCTTCTTTAATGTAGTAAGCGGTACAGCTGTTCACACTCAAATTTCGGTTTGCTGAATATCAGGCTTAGGGGAACACCGGGTCATAGAGAAATTCTGTTTATCTTTTGTATCTTCTGATCCAGGTAACGTCATCCACTCAAACTTCGCATTTTATCACCACCGCTAGCGTCACATTCTCACAGAGTTTAAGCTTTCCGCGACAGTGGCGTTTTCTTTATCTCGACGAGCGATGATCATCTTTCGAAGTCAAATCAGTCTGAATTTGGCAGACTCGGCAAGGAGCGTGCGACTTGAGATCTCCGGAGATATGAAGGGAAAGGTATACGACTGAGAATTTTAGTTTTTGTTTTACCTCTGTAACGTCTGCCTACGTCCGAAATCTCGGGATTGTCTGAGAATTCAGGGAAGGGAAACAACTCACAAGGAAAAGAATAAATGTCATTTATGGTTCGTTTTCAAAAACATGCCTACATGATGTGTGTGTGTGTGTGTGTGTGTGTGTGTGTGTGTGTGTGTGTGTGTGTGTGTGATGTGTGTGTGTGTGACGTGTGTGTGTGTGTGTGTGTGTGTGTGTGTGTGTGTGTGTGTGTGTGTGTGTGTGTGTGTGTGTGTTTACGGCGTATAGATTGCTTTATCAATCAGTGAATAATAGTACTTCAACTCGTGAAAGTCACAAAGGCAAAGTGTAGAATATCTTTTTTTTTTCTTGAACTCGCAGAAGGCTATCTGATGATGTGACACATTGCATCTATAGTTATTTCTTCAATGTTATCCTTCACATTATTCAGGCATAGTTATAGGGGACTTTAGTAGTGTATGTTTCGACCGTCGAGCCATGCACCAACGACGACGACCTGGCGAAATTGCCTCGCCATCCGCTCCGAACCCATCGACGAAATTCGCTCATCCCGTTCCAAACTTCCCCGGCACAACGAACCGTCCGGGTTCGATTCGCCGCCACTCAAAACACAAGCTCGGCCCAAATCACCCCTCGGGTGCACGTAGAGCCCGCTTCACGCTGCCAGCACTACGCAAACAGCGACGCGCGTATTCAAATCAGAAAATCGAGGCGAGCGCAGAGTCGTGCGCGCGAGGTCGCTTTGACCGTTTTCTTCCTGGCCGCACACACGTACCCCGAAGTTGCGCCTGTGTATAACGCAGTACACCAGCCGCCAGGCGGACAAGGCACGAAAATCAGCGTTAAAAAAACCAAGTAGGGGCGAGAACTGCTCGCCGGACTCGTTTGGAATGAACATAGAGGGGCCGTTGCCCCAGCGAAGCAACGGCGACGTCTTGGCCGGGTGAAAGGGGATCTCGTAGCATGCGCCGCCGACCGACACAGCGACCGATCCCGCGGCATGCGGTTGCTCCGTTCACCCGTAAGTTGACAGTGCGGTGGAAGCTACATGTTTGTTAAACCAATCACGCGTTGACCTTTCGCCACGTGATCATCCTCCCAGCCAGCCATAAGCGGAGAGCGAAGTCAGGTGATGAAAGGAGGTGACTGGTTGGTCCGGCTATAGCGCGTAGCTCCCACCGCGCTATCAGCGTAGGGGTGAAAGGAGCATGGTGTATTTGCGGCAGAAAGTAGACTCGATTCGATCCGGGGCAATCTCGGTTCGCGGGTTTTTTAAGGGCTGCTGACAGTCGAGGTCTCGTTTCGTTGAAAGAGGGCGACCTTTGTGGAGGGATGGGATGCGATGGTTTTGACCGTTTCGCGCCTTTGTAAAGTCGGCGCGACGGTGAATCGAGACGACGACAAAGCACTCGAGATAGTTGTAGCTGCGCGAGAAAGCGACGCCCGACATGCATTCGGCGCAGGGATTTCCCTAGACCCCCCCTAGTTTTCCTAAACAACCCCTTTAACATGAAAAAAAAATTTTTTTTAGATTAACTAGAAAACACCACCTTTCAGGTGTATATATAGAAAAAGGGAAACATACATTACGGGTATGAGCATTTGGCTAATAGACATCTGTAATTTAGCTAGTTGACTAAAAAAGAAACAGTTTTATATTTTATCTAGCCTCGCCTCGCATCGCCTCCCCCCCCCCGCCTCGCCCTCCTCCCCTCCCCCCCCCCCCGAGCCATTGGGACACCCCCTTGATTAGAATCCTGGAGAAACCCCTGATTCGGCGTTCATCGAAAATAAAACGCGCGTACAACAAAATTTGATATCTCAAAGGTTTCTTATTGAGGGGTGATTCCAGCTACTTTTGGCGCGGGGTTTCCGGGATGAGAGACCCCGCAGAAAAGGCGCAAACCAAATTTGAAATAAAATGAATAAATAAAAGAACGCGTCTAGCAGGGATTTTGTGCTTGGGGACTCTGGGATCTTGCCTTCCTTCCCCTTCTCCCCGGTTATTGCCCGACACGGGACGCCAGCTCAGAGATATCACACGCCTCTTGTGCTGTCACGTGATCAAGGGCATGTGTGCAATCCTAGCTCGTGCGTAAAAAGAAAAAAATATTGAAACATGCTTTGGTTAAGTTTAAAATATTGCGACCTCATCCAATACTCGAGACTGTCTAAGGGGCAAGTGAACTTTTGCTGTCAGCTGACTGCGCTTGCTGACTTTGGCACTCATCGACAGCTGTTGACACCACCTTTGGAAGACTTTCAGACAACGACTTTGAACGCTTGCATGAGTTAAAAATATCAATTGTGTCGGAAGTAGCGGTTATAACACTCCAGCCGATCTTTGGTCAGGGTTTGACTGAAAAGCTAAAACGTCGAGCTATATAAAAAGATGACCGACGTTGTACGTGTAGGCACAGGTGGAACTCTGAAGGCTCACTTCGGACCAGAGGATGGAGAGTTAATCCCAGCCGATGCAGGGTCTTAAACAAAAACAACGAATCTGCTCTTCACCCGGCAGCCGCTGCATGGCTCTGCAGCTGACCGGTTGCGAGTTACAACCAACGTTCAAAGAAGGATCACCTTTACTAAGGTAACGATATTTAAAGATGGAAATAAATTTGTTTTGGACTCGCTCGACAGATAAACTGTTGAGTTTGGAAATTCCGTTCCAAACAACCGAGGCGTACTCTGGCTGGGATCTGACTAAGGAACAATAAAACGTGGGCTTTAAGCGGACGGGCTTTTGAATCTCCTTCGTTATGCGAAGACACGGAACTCAACGTGCGCAAGGCCGATTGAACCACTCTGGTAACGTGAATGTCAAATCTCAGGGTTGAATCAAAGACAACCCCAAGGTCATCTCAGTTCACTTACACGTGTGACAGCAGTCGGCCATGCATAATCCGTACGGAAACGAGAATATCATGGGCCTTGCAAGGAATATGTCAGCTACCTTTGTTTTAGAATGATTCGAACGGAGGTCATTGTCTAAACACCAACGACCGAAGGAATATGCGTCATTCTGAAGCGCTATGCAATCTTCTAGGAGTTGATATTTTTTTGCAGAGTTTTATATAATCGTGCGCATTGCGGGAATGAAGAAATTTAATGTCGGGGAGTTGGGGCTAGTTGGGTATTCGTTGATCCGAGACATGCAAAAACAGCGCAGACAAACACGGACGAAAAGGAGAAGAAACACGCAGACGGGACAAGCGCGCCACGTCTGCGTGTTTCTTCTCACTACGTCCGTGTTTGCTTGCGCTGCTTTTACATTACTCGATCAACAAGCGCCAACTAGCCCAACTCGCGACATTGAAAATTCAGTTTATCTCACCTGCATCGGGCTCTTTCTCTCGGATTCTAACGTTAAGCAGCGCTTGTCCCGTCTGCGTGTTTGTTCTCCTTCGTCCGTGTTTGTTTGCGCTCTTTTTACATTATGATCGAAGAATTTAATATCATGTAGAGACATCATTTACAAAAATATTAAAAGGAGGGGGCCCAAGACAGACCCCTGGAGGCACTCCAGAGCTTGCCTTGTACAAGGACGAGATAGGATTGTTTGACGGCGCGGACGTGAGGCTTTGCCTGCCAGACCAATAGCTGCACAACAAATTGTGTACCGAACCACATGACTCGTACGAGGAAAGCTTGTATAAGAGGATGGCCTGTGGTTGACTACGTCAAATGCCTTACTCAGGTCCGAATAAAAAAAACGTCAAGCTGACCTCTGAAAACCTAAACTACGCCAGAGGCAGATGCAGACGATACAATGGGTGGTGGATGCCGACCTGCCGAGACATGAAGCCAGTATGACGACTAGGGAATGACCATACTATCGAAAACTTGAAGGAGAGGAATTGATGGATTACCCTTTCAGAGAGCTTGGAAAACGAAGAGAGAAGAGAAATCGGTCTATGTAATTAAGAACATTGCCTACTATTTCCAGATTTCAGGACCGGAACAACCACTGGCCAATTTCCAGTCGGTCAGGGAATATTCCCGACGTCAATTAAGGAGTCATTGAAACATTGTGCACGAGCCTGGGCGAGAAGCAATTCATGATAACCCTTAACAATTGCGGCAGGGTATCCCGTCATGTCCTGCCTGGACAATGTGGGTTTCATTTTCTTAATACGTGAAGCCTAACACGATACCCAATCGGCCTACTGGGAACCTGATGGAGTCACCGAATCCGTCCGACGTGAGGCTATATAGCTGAGAAAGCAGTTGTGGTTGTTACTATGAGACTGTACGCAAAGTGATCACGCAAACAGCTCCCAGACATGCTCTCGCACCGTCGCCATGCTGATTCAAGACGATTTCTGACTCAATATTTCTTCCCCCCAAGCGCGATTTAGCGTTACCTCCAAGAGGCCCTGGGGTTTTTAAACAAGATCTGATTCTACCCGAGTCACAATGCGCCTGGCGATCACGGTTTAAAATTTTCTTCACATCGCTTTCCGCAAATTTTAAATTCAACTTCCCACTTTGGAAGACCACTTTTCTTAAACCGCCTGTGCGAGAAAATGCTCTCCGTTTTAAAAGCTTTCTGAGTTCACGAGAGGAACCAGGTTAGGGAAGCGAGATGCAGGAGACGTTTTAAGAGGGATATATGTAGTCCATGGCCTCTTGAACAACAGTTGTGAGGATCTATACTTGGTCGGTGACGTCAGACTGACTCCAAGATAAAAGCCCAGTCAGCACACGACAGATGGTGATACATTCCCGAGTGCTCGAGTCTCCCCGCTAGAATACTTACGCCGATGTGTGTGGGAAAGACCATTAGAGGGACTGAGGTAACCGGAGGATCAAAAACAGAAAGAAACTGCATCCCAGGAGCGGGTGAAATCTATCCTCAGGAACAATAGAAAAGTTCGCCCCGGAGCCGCACGTTATGCACGTCCGTGTTTTGAAACGTGTAGTCCTTCGAATTTTTCGCTAGTCTCTCACAAAGTACCTAGATGGCGCCAATGTTCCACCAGTGCGCCCGATGTTTTCAGGGGTTCGCGATCACACCGAAGAGTTGCGGCTTCAGCCACCGACCGCATCTGGACGATGTCCCTCCTCCTTCGGGGCTCGCCTTGGCCCCCGGCCCTGCCGGTCACCAGCTTCGGCATGTAAGACCTCGTCTCTTCCACCAGGCCCACGCATGGCACTGCTCTTCTTCATTTTCTCAGGAGACCGCATTTCTATTTCTTCAAACATTTCTTGGCGACGAGTATTTACTAGAAAAAGCATACCCAAAGCTTTACCTGGTCGAATTTTAGAATGTTATTGCGCTGTCTAAGATCTAAAAGAGAAGTGCATAAGTTGCTGCACCTTTGTTTGCTGGCCAGTGTTGTCAGTAAGAGCATTGAGACTGTGACCAGTTAGCCTACCTGGACGTTCAAATCCCCAAAGACTAAGATATTGCTCCCCTGTGAATCATTCATTGTATTTTCTCAATGTCAAAGAGACATCTTTGGCATTAATCTAGGTTGTCGTCTGAGAGGACGTGTTGCAAACAGACCTATTAAAATACGTTTCTCTTCTAGAACACTCAATTTCCACCCACAGAGACTCAGGAAATCTTTCCAAGTCCTCACGTCTTCGTGAACTATATTGTTTTGTTAACTGTCGACCAATACACCGCCTCCTACACGGCCCCGGGAAGAGAAATCACGGATCGGGACGATAGAGCATCAAAACCAGTGAAGAGAAGTCGGAGCGAACTAACACTGGGACATAATGCAAGTTTCCGTTAAGCAAACAATTGGAGTAATTAGATGAGAGGTAATGTTGGCAAAAAAACATTCAGCTTTCGATCCGCAGGTCACGGACATTGTGGTAAAAATAATAATAATGAGGATAATAATAATAATAATAATAACAATAATTTCCTTTTTTCGAACAAACCGCAATGTTGGGTAAGACAGGGAAAAAAGCATGTCTCTAGTAACAGCTTGACTGGTCCCAAGCCCTCCAAATGCAGCAGCAGTGGAGCACGTTTTGTAATCGCGAATTAAGAAGTAAAAAAATAAAAATAAAAAGAACCTTGGCAAACGTCTATGCAAAAAAAAACTCACACTGTATGCACACAAGAAAAAGCTTGGACATAACTAGTTGCACTTACGTTGGGAATGGGCGATGGGATTTGAAAAACATATCGCGTAGAAGTATATCGTAACGAATGTACCGAGATAGGTAGGTGGATAGACAGATAAGCAGAGATATGTACACCACATTGAAAGAAAGATAAATATACATAGGTAGACTGACAGATGGATTACGAGCTAAATAGATGGATCGATTGATCGTTCGACGGACAGATTGAGAGAGAGAAAAAGAAAGAAAGAATAAACGAAGGAAAATCGGTCCTACAATTTTAAGGATTATAATGCAATTAATGCAAAGGTGCAAACAGGCACAGACCATTATTAATAATCCCTAGGGAGAAGGGAACAAAGGGGACAAAAGGACGAATTTGATGCTTGCATTACGACCGTATTGCATACTACAACTAAATTACATTCGCATTAACCAAATAGCAGTGAGGCCTGTTTGTGTTCTTATATCAGGTGGCCATTATTTACAATTTTATATCGCCCCACAACAAGCTGTTCCTGATGCACGCAAATAAACTAAGCATGCTGACACGAACATGAATTAAGTGTTTGATTAGCGAAATCTGAAAAGACAGTTATACCATAGATTTCTGATAACTGTTTGGTATCAGTGCTAATTTAAAAAGCGCAAACGAGCTTTCTTCTTCTAAGCGCAAGAAGTGGAGCTATCTTCAGTTTCTTCAAATCAACTAATAGTTCACAATTCAGTTTTCAATCATCACGGTTACCGGCTCGAACAGTTAAGTGTTCTAGATGTTCACATAAAATCGCACCGTGTTGCCGTCATCGAATTTAGCGCCTTGCTGCAGAATCCTGCATGGCTCAGGTTCAACGTCATTATCAGGACTGTTCGTCATTAATGTATCGCATTTCACGGCCAAATCGGTAGGTATTTATACCCTTCTGGTAAAACGCAATTATTTTTTATTCAAAGCCCCACTTGCCAAAGTTACCATTTTAGGTACAGGTACGACTGGTGAAAGGCACACAAAGACAAACAAGATAACAAGCAAAAAAACCTGAAAGTATTTTAAAGACACCATTGAACATTCACGGTTCTAAAGTTCTTAGTGCATACTGCAGTGTCAAACGATGCACTCGCAAGACCAATCATTGGTAGTGCGTTCACTCGTGGTGTTGTAATGGGTTCAGTTAATAAGATGGACCAATTGGTGTCATCATAGAAGGGCCTATCTAGTGCCTCGGTAACAGAAGGCGCAGTCACTCAACCATGGAACTGCAGTCTGATAGAACGTAGTCACTCTTGTCATGATTTGATACAAGAACGCAGCATATTTGGATTCAAATTACTCAGGAGATATGAAAGTACCGTTACAGTATACAATTACTTTACTCCGACAAGTTATTTAAATTAGAATTACTAGGCTGAAGTAATTATTTGTGTGCAGAAGAAGGTATGGTATTTCATAAGGGCTAAAGTATGTTTAAAACTAAACAGGAAAGTGCTATGACAGTGAGCATGGCGTTTCGCGGAGCTTGCAATGCACGCAGTATCGCAGGAGCAGACTCTATTCTTTAGTCTAAGCATGTTTGTTAACCTCTCGCCGTTAGCTAACCTCTTCGTTAAATTCAACGATTAATGATGCCAACTGCTTTGCGGAAAAGTAGAGCGCATCAGGGTACAGAGTGTGTATTTAGGATATTGCAATGCCGCTTCGAATCTAAACAACACTGTGCAATCAATAACTTTCGCAGTTGAAAGCCGCGACAGCAGGGGTTCTTAACAGTTTTAAAGCTGGTGATGACCTTTAGCTAAGCGGTATTCGAACCGGCATTCACTGTCTGATGTATACGCTCGGTTTCAGTATTCTGTGACGTGATGTCGGTTTTTCTGCACTGGTTGTTTATTATTTAACCCCTTTTGACGAGTTATGGCTATTCAACCATTCAAATTCATACATTTTGTACTGTTTTCAGGAACTTCATTAATGATGGGATATGAGAACAGAATTGTAGGTATGACAAGATTGAATGTGTACGTTATTTGCAGCATCCGCCAGATTGTTTGTCACTCTTTTTATGACGGCGCTTCAAAGTGAACGCGCAATCGGTAACGTTAGTTGGCACCGGTGGAAAACACATTTAGGTGATGACTCTCTGTTCTATTGAGACGGCCCACATTATGTTCAGCGCCCCAGGCGCTTCGCTCGCACGGGGTAGATGGCGCCCAAAGTGGGGTCCCTCCAAACCAGGCGCTCGGTTGTCTCTCCCAGCGGTGGTTCTGCATTCCCTCGCTCACCGCTGGCAACCCCACAATGTAAAAACACATTAGTGTGACTCTGTCAACGCGGCGGCCGCATTATGTTCGGCTTCCGGTAGGCAACTTCGCATCTCAAGGAGGTAAGATGGCAAGTGTGGGGTCCTCCCGACCGACGCTCGGGTTGTTTCTTCCGGCAGTGGTCCCGCATTCCCTCACGCGCGGTTCTCGTTCTTTCCCCCATATACAGTCGCCAAAGACAGTGAATCTAATGACCTATTCTTACAACTTCTTCTTCAGGTTGAGCTTCCCCTTCGCTTTGATGGTGGCACCGGTAACCTTTAAAGAAAAGCAAAGCACGAGGCTGCTTACTGGCCGCACCACCACCACACCCGCGAAAAGGCGGCGCTACACCGCGGCGCATGCACCGAAGGTTACTCATACCACGCAGCATATCCGTGGCGGCATGAACTATTCTCTGGTTGAAATTGCTCAAACACGATCCTGTGGCTTCACTCCTCGCAGGAAGAGCGTGATAGCATCACCTAAACTGTTCTTCCACCGTAGTTGTATTGAAGAAAGCCGTCGTGACGGCTTACACTCCCTGAAATTATTATGGAAATGGCCGATATGGGCCACCTCATATCATGAAATAGACAATGTCGATTATCATTGGTGCATTCTCCTTAATAAGTTTCCCGGCATTACGTTCAGAAACGCTGGTACTGTTGTACGTATCGATATGGCCAGCAGATATTTTCTCATTTCTTCGTTTGTCTTCCCCTATTATTACAGCCAGGTACAACCGCCATAGCTTAAATCAACGCGCGACGCTTGAATCTGCCAAGTCACGATCTGTCTTCTTCGTTTTGCTCCTCTTCTTTTTCTTTTTCCATTCTTTACATTATAGCGATTTCTTATTTACACCCTGACAATAGAAAAAAATGTTTTCCTTCTAAATGAGGGCATTTCTGTTACCTCGTACGATGCTAGCGTAACTGGAAGTGGCTCAACTGTGCATCGTGGTAAGCACCGAGCAATCCTCGGCGCTCTTCGTTATAAGCCTATTTTGTTGTATATCGACACAAAGGACTGATGTTGCTGTGGGCGCGTGGCGAAACATCTGCGGGCCCACCTCAGGCAGAAAACGCTGTAGCCTACATCTGTATGCTTCGAATGTCCATGGGTAGCCGAAAAGTTTGTACTGGCAATACGTGGAAGCCGCCATACGCCAGAAAAGCTTACCTCAGAAGGTATACCCCGTGCGATGACTTTTATAATATATTAAATATGTGACAGCGACTCATGTTGGCCGGGCGGTGAGCCCATCTCAATGTATTATGACCTAACTGTCAGTGATTTTGTAGGCGAAGCTTGTGAAAAATAACCAGAAAAAGTAATTTAACTGTAATTAAAATATTTTAACTATCGCGGCTAAACGTATTTAAAAAACGATTAAAATCGCTTTCAGCAAAAATCTGAAGTTTAATTAGGAAACGCCCCTATAAAGCGATTAAGTTGCAATCGTCCAGTTACTGAGTCATGCAGACCCAGAGTAAATGTAGGAGAAATGATTCTCGCAGGCCGCCGCACTGATTTATTTCTTCTGAAAACGCTATGTTTAATGCAAACCACCATTTAACGGAAATAAGCGCTCAGATTTCGTACCGTCAGAAGCGTGTCTTTGAACCGGGGTCGCCTGAAAGGTGTGGACAAGTGATGAAGAATCAGCCGCCACCTCAAGAGCAGCTGCTTTGGCAAACAAACTACGCATCTAATTTCCGGTAGCTCTTAAATACGCATCTTCACACGCGTCGCGTGTCGGCGTAATGAGCTTTACACAGCATTTCCCACATACGGCTCAGTCTGGGCATCGTCCTCATGCTGCGTGGTTTATTTCATTAATATAAACAATAAAATGGAAGTAGGCAGGATCTGGCCTCGACCAATGCCGACAAGTCGAAGAAAACTCTCTGAAGCGTCTGCTCTCCTGCAATGCCCTTAGGAGAGTCTGCTGTACGAGCGAGCTGTGTGGCGAAAAGTCTATGGAAACACTACAGCGCAGACTGTGTTTTAAAAGACTATCGTCGCTCGTGCCTTCTTTCTCTTTTAATTTAGCGATTGTCTATTTGATGCTATTTTAAGAATATAAACTTCAATTAACTTACATATAAAAATCAGGAAAGTAAAACACCACATTAAATGGTATGTCAGCAGCAATGTCACTTAAAGTATTAAAACCACTGTTTCTCATACATTGAGTTTCCACATATGACTTGTGGTTTTATTGACAGGTAAACCTGAATGCCAGCTTTGTTTTTCTTCTGGTAACCTCAATACTGAATTTATTTTAATTTGCTGAGATGCTCATGAAACCCCTTATGATGAAAAGATTACAATCTGTTCCTCCTCTGTTTATTCTTGTTCCTTGGTGTGCTCCTGAACCACCGCTTACAACGATAGTCAAAAGAAGCCTTACTTGCGACGGCGCCTGCTGACTCTGTACGCTTCTCTCTATGGATCCCTGAAACGTAGTGTCCGACACCAGCTGCCCCACAACCAGAACCATATGTTTTCCTTCGTGCCTCTGAAGAGCCTGCTGCTGGAACGCAGATACCGGGCAACCTCCGTACCCCCATTTCTCTCTCCTATATCAAATCGTCTGCCTTATTGGCTGTATTTTTGTAGCCAACTTAGTCATGGTTTGTAATAATAAACGTGAGTAAATCAAGTTGGACAGATTTTGAACGCAATTTAAGACTCCAGATATAAATAGTTGAATATTAAGTTAACGGCCTGAAGCACCGTAAATGTACCCGTGTTCACAATGCTACGCTCAAAATGGCACCTGCGTAGTGCTGCAAAAAACCTCAACCCTTTTGAAGTTATCCAAAAATTCCCTGGAATTTCAATAGTATTTGGAAAATACCTTGTTTCCAGCAAATATAGATTATCAAATATAAATACAAATAAACGGTCAGCTAGACGATAAGACGAAACACAGACAGAGCTTAAAAACGAGACATACGCATGTCTGCGAACACGGCTTTCTCCATTATCTTTCGTCCCTATCGTCTAGCTTATTCATTTGTTAAATATTTGCTCTTCTTAACTAGCTCAACTAATATAATGGGTATCACGTTATATTTCTGGCAAAAATGGATGTCAGCAGTTCATTGAGCGATTTAAGTTTATGTTGTTTCGCTGGACCTTTTACATACCAAATATTTAATAGTTATACATATACTAGATTGCCGGAAATGACTGTAACCAAACTATAAAGAGGGAAACTTTGAAAGATAATGACTTTTATTCCACAAAAGTCCTGAAATAAGATATAACAGAATTAAAAGACTAGCGCAAATGACGAGAGATAGATGAAGAAATACGCAGACAGCGCTATCATTTCATCATGTGTACCAACTAAGCCCAAGCCTCAACTTTACAATTATTATTCAAAAAAAATTATTTGACTTTTTAATATAAAAAAGTTAATATAGTCTGTAGAAAAAGTATGAAAGCTTTCTGCAGAGCTTTACCGACAGGAAGCGTATGTATTTAACGTATACCTTGGGTTCAATCAGCACCAATACTTTTTGTATTTATGTAATGCAACTCTAAAGCCAACAAACGAGTATGTTAGAATCGTAATTGCATTCTTATTGTTCAAACAAACAAATAATGAAATGTCAGGAAATAAAGATCTTTCGATTTTAATAATTGTTCGCTCACAAACAGTGTTAAATTCCTGAATCTGGGGGAAAATACCTAAGATTAAAGTCTATTGAGCTCATGTCAGAGGAGGAGGTGTCGACCTCTAATCAAAGACGCTGTGATATCACATTCTAAACCCTAAAACAAGAGCAAAAAACGAACAAGACTGACATGAAATATTAAGTTGAGATTTGTACTGTCTTGTCGTTATTCTATTTATCCTTGTCTGAGGGTTTTAGATTAGTATGTTTCTAACAAATACCATATACCATACTTTCACTTTTTAAATTTTCTGTGAGATATATATTCTATTCGACAATATACTACATTCCCCCAAAACCTAGATACTGTTCTTATTGATAGGCGAGAGCCATCTAAAATTTATTATTGCCCACCGGATTGGCTGGATGAAAGGAATATATATTATTTTACTTATTAAGTTCTTTTGAATTTGGTTAAATTAAAAATAAATACAATCTTATCTTGGGAAGCGATTTCAACATAAACGGAAGCTGCCCGAGGACGGTATGCAAAAGCGAGATGGAGGTTGCTGATTAAAGCAAGTGGGCGTATGAAGGTATGATGTCTTCTACCACCGATATAACCTGGGTTTGACACCGTTGATTTTATTACGAGAATTGATTCATCACAGGCTACATTTGGCATCCAGTAATGCGCGAATCACACAGGTATATGTATGGTGTATAGCAGTCATTGTGGCCATGAAGCCAGATTGGTCAATTAGTTTCTTAACACGAATCGTAATAAAAATGAGATTGGTAAGCTAACTAGACCTGTTTCAATCTTGCCAGTGTTTTCTAAAGGTCTTGAAAAACATTTTGGTTTTTTTGAATGGCAGCCATTTGCAAGGTCGTCATGTAACCTAATGGGGTCGACTAAGTGCGCAGTTTCATAAAGAACATAATCCGTAAGCTTTCTGTTTTTGCAGCTTAAAGAACATATTATAAAAATGCTGAACAACAAAATAAAATGTGAATTTGCTTCAGCACATGTACCGAAAAACAAAACCTGTACGACTATACTCATCGTAATTTGCTGCAGTTAAAAAAATGCTGCGAATTGCAGGAGGTAAATTCAATTGTCACTACTTATTAAATCACTCTTGAAATTCCGTAGCATTCAAAATGTTCATATTAACGGTCATTCATTTGTAATTTAGAAAATTGAATCAGGACTTCCTGCGGGTGTATTCCGGTACCTTTTTTATTCAATGTTATGCAGATGGCATTTGCAACATGGGAAAATCAACACAGTATTTACTATTTATGCAGACTGTACCAGTTTACTGTTCGTGCACCACGAGAAATCGCAGATAATACGAATGATACTCTAGGAAAAAGAAAACTAGACAAATGAATTGGAGTAGGCGATATTTAAAAAAATAAGTGTGAATAAAGCTAAGGCAGTTCTATATTGGTTCGAAGAATAAGAATGCTGGTATCAGCAAGTGATATATATATATATATTAATTTCTTCAAAAATTAAACTATTTACAGCATTTACAACTTTTGACGTATTTTGTTCGAGGAGCATGTGTATGGAATGATGAGATGAATTGCATCATTCTCAAACTGTCTAAGCATTGTTTGGCCAAATATATGGTCACAAACATGTTTCGCCTCTTAGAATAAAGATTTTGTATATAATTTAGTGTTTTGGTTAAAATATAAATAATTGCCATCTAGATTATAAGAGCTACAACTACTTGTAGCATCTTTAGAAAAATATTCCTAAGCGTGAAAAGAATTGAATACTGAAAATCTCATTGGAATGTATAGGAGACGCACCGTCCAATGAAGGTTCTTACTCAATCAAGTTGGTGTATTAAAGATCTTTCGGACCAGTGTAAATGTTCTCTTACATGCTTACAGAGCCATAAGAGTGAAAACATGCAAACACATCATTTTTGAAAAATTTAGCTAATTCTAACGATAGAAGTAGAATTCATATCCAACTTACGTCTTACAAACCCTGGATAATAGCATTTTTCAGAACAAATTTCAGTCATCCAAACTAAGTCGCAATGCACCACTTCGATCACTTCTGAGTCAACTTAGTACGCAACGTATAGAACTTCGCACTGCCGTCGGTAACGAGGCTACACTGTAACTGATTTCATTTAACCGAGATCGGGTAAACTTGAACGGTTACTGTCTGTCTCTTTGCTTTCTCGTTCATTTGCCTCCCACTCACCCATAGTTAGTTGATGTATTCCATTGGTGCTTTTCTGCATGGTGCTTACATTTCAACCTTTATCTCGAGATTTCGTGAATGCTTTTTGTATAAAGTATATTCGTATATATGACGTAAATATATTTTTGGATCGTGCGTTAACCATTCATGATTTATTTACGATGCTTTCTACCGCTGTATCTTGTTAGGAGCAAGGAGTCGGGATCTAAGTACAGTACTCGTTCTTTTTTTTTAAAGTTTTTTTTCATTAACGTCTTTACCTAACTTTATTGTATTATTTTTTGTTTTTTTGGAACCCAAAGGCCAGGCGTGGTCCACAGTAGGCCATGCCGGGGTGTTCTTGCACGAAATCGGCGATCTATAGCAAGCTAATATATATATATATATATATATATATATATATATATATATATATATATATATATATATATATATATATATATATATATATATATGTATTAATAATAATGTGTATGTATGAAGAAAATCCTTTATATAGGCGCTGTTGGGGACATCCTGTATCATGTTAGGACTCTCCTCAGGGCGCGCGGTCGTTCGGTTGGTCCAGTCGCTTGGAACACGCAGCCTGTCGTAGATCCAGTACTTAGCAGGTGGGGCCACAATGCATGTCGCCAAATATGGCAATGACAGTGTAGCAGGGATGTTGTCGACGCTGCTTTCAGGAACGTGACCAGACTGCAACCAGGCCCTGCGCGGGACGAAGATTGGCATGTGTCGCCGTGGTCTCTGCTCAAAATGACCACTCGCACGATGAATGTGCGGAGTGTGCACTACACAGGCTCTCTAAAAGAACAACAAAAAAAACTGGAGTTATTAATCTTCCGCAATACGCACTTTTGAGAGCCAATCGCAGGCAGTGGACTTCGTGGCAGGGAAAAAAGGGGGGGGCTATTAGGCGCTGATGTGTCCTGCCTATGCGCACTCGCGTGAGATTTGCTCCAAAAAGATCGAGCGAATGTTGCAATCCGTGCCATAAGGAATGGACTCGAAGATGCGGCCGATTGCGATGGTATCTTTACCTGTAAAAGAACAAAAAGAAAAGGAGTTTCGTAACGCGCTACTATATGTGCACAATTTAAAAAAAGGAACGAGTCTTAAATTTTTTAGGTGGAACCTGCCACTATGATCCGCCACAGTCTGCCGTTGGATTGGGGCATACGCCATTCAATCTCACTCTGCTCACTATATGCTCCTTTTTAACTTACGATGCTGACACAGACGTCGCCACGAGTCGCTACAAGTCAATTCAATGTCGCGCGAGTGTCTGGCGGCGAACGCGCTTTGAGGGGAAGCGCAGTGACGGCAGCCTTCTCACTCCTGATACGATAAATTGGCTGGGACATATGGTCTCGCCTACAATCGATCGTATCTGGAAGCGAAGCATAGGGATGTTCAGGGGATGCCGCCCTTCTTCTCTCCCGACGTTCG